>CAIGRP010102976.1:0-16527 GCA_903798385.1 Fraxinus cuspidata | reverse complement strand
CAATCAATTTAAGGTCAGTTATAAATGTCAGGGTATTATGTACAAGTAACATGATTCATAGAACTTGAATATATTATCACCTCGTACTTCCCACCAGTTTGAAATAAACTTTTATTCATTAAATATCATGTGAAAGTTGACTGGTGCCACTGGTCTCGTTACACAGGATGCCTTTGTTGAATACCAGAATTTCGTAGATGCTCACAGACAACATCCATGCTGAATGATTTGTTGACAAGGAAATTGAACAGCTACTCCTAATATGTTACGCTTTTAGGATGGAACGTCAATTGTGTTGTCGGTAAAGACATCTCAAAACGTGGTAGTATATCCACCTACACACAATTTTAGTTAATTTTTCTATTCATGCCTACTTCGTTCGTACTATTGGTTTTTTGTTGAGATGGGGTCCCCCATGCTTTGTACTATTTTACATTCTAAATCCAATTTCCAAGATTATAGTAGGAATTACCATAGCAGCGTAGTGTTACCATAACAATGTATGTTTCATTTATGTTGCTAGTTTCGATTCTTCATGCTCGTGCCATAAGTTTATTGATGTTTACACATATACTAGTTAGAAGGAATTGTGTTGTATCTTTTCTTCGGTCTTTAATGATAGAATTAGGATTTGATTACCAAACAATCATACTTCAGAAAAAACATCAAGAATGCGAAAAGATAAAAGAAAAAAATAAAAAATAAGATTGGATAATAATAACACAAGAATTTAAGCGGAAAACTTCAAAAATCACATAAAAACCACATTATGTCAAAATTATGTCAAAGGGTGTAAAAAATATTTGCAATCGCACAATATTTCTCACTTGCTATTTCCAAGAACACTTTCATTAAAGAATTGTTTACTTCGTGTTTCAGTTTTTAGTTTTTAGTTTTAAATTCATTTTGGATTTTGTGTCTTGAGTGTCCATGTTGAGATTACTGAAAACGCGTTCTTTTTGTCATTTTGAAAAATTATTTTCAAAAATAAAAAAATGAAGTTTTGGCTTGATTTTAACTGAAAACAGCCAAAACCACTTTTTTGGCTTTTTTTCATTTTCTTTGTACATTAAGTAAACGTGTTTTCAATGTTTTTGAAAATTGAAAATGGCCTAAAAACAATAAAAAGAACATGCATAGACTTTTCCATACACTTTCAAAAAATACAAAAAAGAACAAAGAAATTTCCTTCCTTGGCGTGCCTTTTGACTATGAGCAAACAAGCGCAATCTTACCCGATAATTTGCACCATTTTCCACACGAAATCTTCGCAAAAATCTACGAGATTGCAAAAGGCTACAGGCGCTACTAAAAGATCTTCAAATTATGGCTGAATATGAGACAATTTATCAACAAGTACTACAAATCGGGACAGGAAAAAGTACTACTTAACTGGTCGATGTAGTTCTTCTCAAGTTTTAAATGGTTGTGGGTATTAGAACCTAGAACGGGCCGATTCTTGTCCAGTTCTGGTTGTAGCAATCAGCACCAAAACCCTGTTAAACCCAAAGCTTTTTTCTTCCTTTTTTTTTTTTTGTTTTCTAATTTTTTTTGAATTAACCCCATTTTGAAGCGAAGCATGTTCTCCGTCATAATGTTCTTTCAGATTTTACTTTTGGGATTAACGACATTGAGATTGAAGAATCCATAGTGCCTGTTGAAGGATCTTAAAATCGACTACAAACCTCAATAAATTGATCTGTATCGTTTCGATTTTGTTGCCGTACACTGATATAAGAGCACTGTGGATGTATACGTGTATATAGGCTTCTAAATTTTCAGCAAAAGCTACTGTCATTTCTTTTTTAAACACTGATACGATATACTTGACAAACTCGATTGCTGTACCGGTTTTAAGTTCTGGACCTTCTGGTACAGTTCCATAATGAGAGACGGAGCCAATGATTAATTTTTATAAGATATCCATTCGCATTCAGTCGGTTCTATTCGGCTCCATAACTACAATTGAAAAATGATAAACTGACAGAATAATACCTTGCAATAATGAAACTGGTAGACTTAAAGATTTGAGGAAGAAATAATTTTATCTGGTAATATGAGCAATGAAGGATTCCATCTCCTTGCGAGTAGCACCACCTTCCATCAATGATTGCTTTACCGCCTGTTCAAATTCTGCTGCCCTTTGTCTCATTTCTTCTCCTTCTTCTGAATCCATTAATCTTCTTACAGCCTTCTCTACAGTTGATGATGACACCAATTCATCTCGATCTGCCCAATTTCTTACTTCCAGGCCGATTTTCAGTACTTTCGTTATCAGCATGGCGTTTTTAGGCTGATCCGAATGCATTGGCCAAGTTGCTATCGGCACTCCCATGCTTATGCTCTCTGTACATGAATTCCATCCACAATGACTCATGAAGCCACCAGTCGACGGGTGCCCAAGAATTTCCAGTTGGGGCGCCCAATCTCTCTCAATATGTCCTCTTCCTTCCACTTTTTCTTCATACCCTTCTGGCAGTGGAGCTCTCCTAACATCTCCTTCAAAGACGTTACCTTTATCTGCATCTCTCAGTACCCATATGAACTTCTGTTCACTCTGCTCCAATCCGAGTGCAAGCTCTTCGATTTGTTCGTCGGAAAACGAAGACGTTGAGCCAAACGAAACAAATATCACTGAATTCTTAGGTTGTTTGTCAAGCCACTCTAAGCATTTGTGCCGGCTGTTTGAGTCTTTTCTTTCATGTATCACTACTGGATTAAACGGTCCTATAGCCCATATTTTGTCGGTTCCCTTCGTCTTTTCTTTTGCAAGCAAATCAAGATACAACCCTTCTACTATTCTGCTTGCATTATAAATATCCCCAGAATTGAATTTCCTCGCCTCTCTTTGCAATTTTTGAAATTCAGAAAATTCTGGTGGAAAGCTACATCCCAAAGAAGGAACAGGTTTTCCAGCAACTTCCCCATGGAATGAGTATACAGTGAAAGCCGACATACTTCGAAAACAATAGGACTCGGCATTTATTATAGAGTGTATGTCCTGGACAACGTAAGCCATTAGAGAATCATAAATGACAACTATTCTTCTGGCTGTGCTTGAAAGTTTGTTGACAAATGTGTAAACAGGCTCGCGTAGATGTATCGATGCTTGAAGTGCTGGAAGGATATGTGTGGGAAATTTAGTTGTGGCATTGGGGTCAGGGGGAGGAGTAGGAAAAGAAGGCACTGGAAAATCATGGAAATGGATATTGGTAATAGCTAAAGGGTCCCAACCATGGACTCGAACCTTCGCCTGGCGGTTGTGCATGGTGGTGCCAACGAAATGGACAGGGATGTCATACGCTGAGACGAGGCGGGAGAGGTGGAGGAGCTGGTTGAGATGGCCTTGTGCCGGAAGCGGCACCATTACCACGGCAACTTTAGCCATTTCTTCCATGTCATTTTGGCTGTGGTTTTCTAAAGTTTGATGGTTGTTCATTGTATTGGTTTTGAACGTCACTACTTACTCTAAAAACTAGAATTTAAGGCATGAGCCGCCTAAATTTTTTTGGTGGGCCGAACTATTTAAGCACTTGTTTGAGCCCATTATTTGGCAAATAATGTATTTTTGAATATTAAATTGATGAAGAACACGTGACCAAAAAATTAGGAAAAATTTTGGGTTTGTGTGTAATATTATTCTATTAAAGAATGTATAGTTAAAAAGAAGAGAAAAAAATATATTTTAAGAATAATGAGGATCAAACAAGCTCTAAGTTGTGTCGGCTACACATACATTTATGCACAAGTTTCCACGCGAGCCGTGGGCCTCTAAGCCTAGCTGTAGAGGTGAGTCAGCTCATGGTAGGCCTCGTGTATGGGATGCTTCCTTGTTTGTTACTGATAAAAATCAAGATTTTGATTTAAATTAAAGTTAATAATTAATTTTAATCATATATTAAATGAGATTCATTACTTTTCGACCATACATTTTATCAATTTTTATCAAAATCTATTAAAAATTTGATTTCATTCCCGACCAAACAAGGGCTCATGTGAAAATATTTGCTAGGGAAACCCAAGAGTGGTAGATGAAAGAAAGTGATTAGGCAGGTATTTGTCAATTTTTTTTTGAGTATGTTCAAATGTAAGTAGCTTTCTAAGTAAATGTCCATTACCGGGGAAAATGTTGTTCTTGGAACATAACTTGTAAATCTTTGAGTTGAAAATTCAACTGCATGGCTATGAAATCCATGTGATGGGTTTCACTTGCATTCTTGCGTTTCGTGAGTGATTGGTGGAGGTTTTGGACTTTTTGTTGTGAAATCCATGTGATGGGTTTCACTTGCAGTCTTGCATTTTGTCCCCCCGGCATATAGGGTCCACATTACAATGCTTTGTCGTGCTCACTTTCTGTAAGTAGGTTTGGTTTACGTGACGATGCTAGTATCCAAAGTGTGACAACTGATTACCCAATTAAGTTTAAATAATAATAATAAAAATTAACAAGATTATCTTTTACATTGAAATATCAAGTCTCGATATGGAATCTGATTGATCATTAAGCTTAAATGAGAGTGTCCGTCAGAAACATAAATGAGCATTTGAATTTTAAGATTCGTATGCTCAACGAACGAAATCGGAATCGTACCAATATTTGATACTTTAAAAGTGGAGAATTGTATTAAAATACATAGACAAAATATCCCACCAATAATCACATGACAATCTCATTTATCACTCCTCCCGTGTGTTATGCCCTTGAATTCATATCCACACATCCTAATGAAAGGGCGATTCCATCCTTTTCCACCCTTTAGATCTCGCAAGATAGCATTAATTATTCAATATTGGGCCCACAAAAAATCAATCGTATGTACAAAAGCTATATCAAATAAGGGTTAAATTACTTATTGACATCTTAATAAACTTTAATTCTCAATAGGTATGAGCAATAAAGGATTCCATTTTTCGAAAACTTAAATTATTTTTTGAATTGTTGAGTTAACAACTATAAACTTCATAATATGAGAAGAATAAGTCATGATAAATTTAATATACTGGCGGAAAATCTTTTCTATGTGAAAAAGTATAAAAATTAAATACTAACGGAATAAATCTCATTTGAGAAGTAGCATTAGAAAAATAATTTAGTTACCATAATATAAATAAAATATAGAAAGATATTAAGTTATCGAAAAAGATATTTAGATGGTAACTTATTATAAAAATAAATAAAGAAAAAACTGACACCAACAATTTCTGTCTGCGATCAGCAACTATGACCAAGACCGGAGGTACATTGCTGATAATCCATACTCCATAGTATTGTTGTCGGCAATGTCATTATAATTTATTTTATAAACGGTCAAATTGACTTTTTATCCATACATTTAGTGAGATTCAGAAATACTCCTTACTTATTTATCACTCATTTTTATCTATTTGTAATTTAAATTTTTTAAAAACAACTCTCAAACATGCAAGTCCCCCTCGGAAATTTTGCCCACGGCTTTCAAATTGCTCGAGTTGCTTCTATTTCGCTATTGCTCTTGTGTATTAGTAGAAAACGAAAACTATACATCCATGAAATCCGTCCATACAAGGGAAATTGCTTATTGATGTGTACGATGTTGATCGACTCATCTAAAAGTTTAAGCTATAAGTAAAGCGTCGCACATATTTAAATATCTTCAATATGTCCCTTACGCGCAAGATTATTTCATTTTTTACGCAACATTTTTTTCCAAATACGCGTCAGTGAGATTTTAACCAATTCATTTAAACAAAAATGCTACATCTTCCTTGATATTTTATGTGCTGCAAAAAAATGAGTGGAGGGAAAATTGTTTTCTTTTTTCAACTATCAAATGACACATGCATAACCGTTATTTGAAACCTTGAAGTGTAACAAAGGGATCATGCTTATTCATTTAAATTTTATCGAAAACATACGAAAATATATCATATATATAGAAGTTGTTGGGTGCACGTGCGGAAGCTAAATATTTATAAAAATCGATTACAGGAGTTGTTAGAGCACGCTCTTTTTCATATTGGTTTTCTTCACTCTACTCGTGATTATTTCAACACGAAAAACTCTAATCTATTATAGGGCAAATAGAGAATTCCAGAGTTGTTACAAATTATTCAAATAAACAAAACAATACTCAATACTTCATGGTTTCTTAGTGCAGCCTTCGAGTTTTCAATGTCAAGACTTCATCTTGTAATGGTTAAATTTGATTTCCTGTGGTCAAACTTCATGATCCTATGTCAACTTTTAATGTTGCGGTTTTCATAATTTTGAATGCGCTTAGATGATTACAAATTAACTTGGAAGTAGATCAAAGTAGCCCCTGCATCTCTAGGGCTATTTTGCCAAAAAAAAAAAAAAAAGTAACTAGGAATGACTTTTTTTTTTTTTGATAAAGACGATATTTAAATAATATATATGTAGCTCTATCTAATAATTTGAGCTTTTAGATCAAGTAGCATAATCTGATATCAAAAAATATAAAGGTGCTCAGTTCAAATCTCGTCGTCACTTATCCAAGTAAAATTGCGTTTAAAAGCAGCTTTTAATGTCTCCTTGACGATAAATAAGCTTACAAGTAACTTTTACTTCTGTTGAATTTGAGTCAACTTTATGAAATGAGAGGTGTAGGATAAGTGGGAGTTGAAAGACAAAAGTGAAATACTACTACTTTTAACGTTATTTTACTTATTCTGTGAATCGGAGGCGTGGCATTGTCCCTCTTTTTGGACTCAAGGCTCGCTTCAAGGGCGATCCGAGGGGAAGACATTGTTAGGTGGGGAGTTTGGCTTGGGCGGCACATCTATTTAAAGATAACACGGGTGTCTAAGATAAGTTCAATGAGAACATAAATCTCATGTAAAATAGAAGGGTAAAAGCTCATATGATTCTGGTTAGCTAATTTCTTTTCAATTAATTAGACATACAGTCATATTCTTTGAGATGACATTTATTCGGATGGCCAGAAACCAACCCAAATTAATCAGCTCCTCGATTATAATATCTCTGCTTCTTATATATCTTCGTGTATTCAAAAACTACGTACACTTAGAAACTAACAAATAATCAGCTGAACCGTCTAAGAAGTAAGCAGGGATGATGCAACAAAGACAACTATGGAGTTGTTTGATCTCCTTGAAATATGTTCAATAGCTGGAAGGATAGTGCCTCATCCTATTATTGGACTATCATGTTGTATCTTTCCTAATTTTGAACAATATTAAAGATATGAGTTCGGGCATTAACTATGTAAGGTAGGGTTTAAGAGTCGATTCAATAGTAAAAAAATTAAATAATTACGTAAAAACAAAATTTTGGGATAAACCAGTTAATTCTAGGTTTGTTCTGATAGGTTCTAAATTTCCAATTTTTTTACATATAATCGAACGAATTTTGAACTGTTCCAGGTCGAAGTAACGATCTGGTCAAGTCCTCTTTTTATAACAATGGTATAGAAGATTAAATATAAATAAAATAAATTGTTGTGTTTCTCTTCATTTTTTTTAACACGCTAGGTATTTTTGAGTCGAAGTTTTCCCACCACAAAGTTATGAAAATAGCGCATGTGACATGCTTGTGGTAAAAAATAACAAATTTGGTGGTCATGTTGAAGATTAAATTTCAATAAACATTTTTTCTATCTATAGCAATTTAAATTTTTAGATGAAGTTTTCGGCATGAAAAAACGTGCATATTCACTTAGTGTAATGATAAAATTACAGAATTATATGAAAAATGGAAGATCTCTAGATATGAGATAAAAAAAATTTGCCTTGTAATATGAGTAATAAACGAATCCAATTCCTTGCGAGTGGCACCGCCTTCCATTACTGACTGCTTTACTGCATCTGCTAATTCTACTGCCCTATGTCTCATCTCCTCTCCTTCTTCTGAATCCATCAATGTCATTACGGCCTTCTCGACTGATACGGTCGACACGACCTCGGCTCGACAGGTCCAATCCCGCACTTCGAGGCCGATTTTTAGTACTTTCGTCATCAATACGGCGTTTCTTGGCTGGTCTGAATGCATTGGCCATGCTGCTATTGGCACTCCGAAGCTTATGCTCTCTATGCACGAATTCCATCCACAATGAGATGTGAATCCACCGGTTGAAGGGTGCCCCAAAATTTCCAACTGGGGTGCCCAGTCCCTAATAATTATCCCTCTTTCTTCTACTCGCTCTTCGTACCTGTATTCATTTATGAAAATTATGCACGTGTCAAACTTTAAAAAATGAATCTAACATGCACATAAAGATAATTTGTATTGGTTTATCAGTACCCTTCTGGCAGTGGAGCTCTCCTAACATCTCCTTCAAAGATATCACCTTTATCTGCATCTCTCAATACCCATATGAACTTCTGTTCACTCTGTTCCAACCCGATGGCGAGCTCATTGATTTGTTCATCGGAAATTGAAGAAGTTGAGCCGAATGAAACAAATATCACTGAGTTCTTAGGTTGTTTGTCAAGCCACTTTAAGCATTTCTGATGGCTGTTTGATTCCTTTCTTTCAGGTATCGCCACCGGATTAAATGGTCCAATAGCCCAGAGTTTGTCTGTCCCTGTTGTTAAATGATAAAAACTACAAATTCAGCATCACTTAAAATATGAAAACAATATGAAAACATAATCAAAATATAAGGATTTTAGCTGCTACTCATAAATTGAACCCTCGAGTCTCTGTACCTTTTGTCTTTTCTTTTGCAAGCAAATCAAGATACAGCCCTTCTACTACTCTGCTTGCATTGTAAAGATCTCCAGAATTGAATTTCTTAGCCTTTAGTAGCAATTTTTGAAATTCTATAAATTCTGGTGCAAAGCAACCTTCCACGGAAGGAACTTCTTTCAACGCCTCAGCTTCAGTATGTACATCAGGTTTTCCGGCATATTCCCAGTGGAATGAATATAAAGAGAAAGCCGATATACTCCGAAAACAGTAGGATTCAGCATTCGGAATAGACTCGATGTCCTGAACAACATAAGTCATTAGAGAGTCAGAGATGACAACTATTCTTCTTGCTGTGCTTGAAATTCTGTTTACGAATTCATAAACAGGCTCGCGTAGATGAATTGACGCGTGAAATGCCGGAATAATTTGTGATGGAAATTTAGTGGTGGCATTGGGGTCAGGGAGAGGGTTGTGAAATGGAGGTATTGGAAATTCATGAAAATGTATATTATTAACGGCTGAAGGGTCCCAACCGTGTACTCGAGCCTTCACCTGGCGGTTGTGCATGGTGGTGCCGATGAAATAGACAGGTAAGTTGTAGGCGGAGATGAGGCGGGACAGGTGGAGGAGCTGGTTGAGATGGCCTTGTGCCGGAAGTGGCACCATGACCACCACCACCGGAGCCACTTCCATATCATTTTGGACCCCATTTTCTTGGCTATGGTTTTCTATAGCAAGAAGCCTGGCCATTCTATTGGTTTGATATGATCAAACAATGCCTTGTGAGGATATAGTAACTAGGTGCTCGATCGGTGCTTGCCGCCACAATCTGCTTCTACTCCGTCCTTTGTCCCTTCAATTCGTAATATATATAAGAAAACCGTATATGGACAAGTACATTAGTAATTTTATATTTTTAAGTCACAAATTCAATTTTGAATTCTCATGTGCAGTGTTTGAATTATTTTCCACCAAGCATGGTTACAAAAATGTGCAAAATTATTGTTGTATTTTAAATTTGTCAACTTTTTTGTGATGATAACCATTTTGATTGTATTTTACCCTAATATTGACTACTACTAATCTATAGAATTTGAATTTCACATGTTACCTCAGTAGGATTTGTTAAGATTTGGGATTTCAGCTTAAAATGTCAACATTGTTAAGAGGTCTAACTCAATTCTTTATAAATTGGTCTATGTTTTCATCTTTATTCGATGTGGAATTTTTATCTCTTAACATGCCTCGCAAGATAGTGTTTTAAGTTTGTCTATATTTTCATCTTTATTCAATGTGAGATTTTTATCTCTTAACATGCCCGCAAAATGGTGGCTTGTTTTGACAGATCAATCTTGAAATTCGTGTGCTTATTTTTTTTTAATCTTAATCGGATTGAATTGCTCATCGGAGCTTAATAGGCTCTGAAACAAAGTTAATATTTGGGGTTCCATCTTAAAAAATCAACCTTATTAAAAGGTGTAGTTCAAACTCTTTATAAGTTGGTCTGTGTTTTCATCTTTATTCGATGTGAAATTTTTATTCCTTAACAGGCTTGACCTAGTGAAACCATTTCTCGTAAGTTGAAAATAAACTTTAAATGTGTACTCCTTTCTAACATCTTAAGTTCTTAAACTATATAATTCACTAAGAGTTATGACAAGATTATTAGTAACTTTTTAAGGGGAATAATATTAAGGTGTGTTTGATCCACATTATTTTGGAAAAATGTATTTTGAAATAGTAGATTTATGTAGAATGTGTGGTTGAAAAAGAATGAAAAGTTATTGATGTGATGAAAAATATTATTTTATTGAAGAATATGTGGTTGAAAATAAGTAAAAGAATGAGAATGAGAATTTTAATGTGTACCAAACAGGGGATATCCTACAAAATGTGGTATTAATAAATGGATAGTTGTAGTAAATATGTAGTTGAAATTAATGTTTGATTTTGATTTAACAGAAAAGTTATTTTTTATTTTACACGAGTAGAAACTCAAGAAAATACAAAGAGGTCTTGTATCAAGTCTCATCGGCACCGATTTATGAATATTGTGCATTATCAAACTTTTTTGATGGAAAACAAATTAAATAGGAGGAAAGTTATGAATGAAGCTTAAATAGGTATTTGTATCTACTTTGTTAACCTAGAACTCACATTTTAGGATAAGTGTGTTACAAAATAAAGAAGAGCTGAAATTTCAATTTCAATTATTTGCTTTCTTTTGTTCTATTGACCTATCCATACTGGAAATTACCGTGAATAAAAACTACATACTAACACGGGTTTTGACCTACGAAACTTCTGAATTTAATTACACGAAAGAGACTTTTATTCTTTATAAAGCCGTAGGTTTATTCATCTTGAATGAATGTTAGTTTAAAAAAAAAAAAACGGGAATCAAACGATCATTCTAGAACCTTTTTTTGGTCCAACCCAATTCTAAAACTAGCAACTTGATTAATTTCTAGAAGTTTTCATTTTCCACACCAAGTTAATAAAATAAGTTCATTTTTTTAAAAATTTAACATTAAGGACTTATTTGACGAGACTTTTGGAAAGTAAATAATTTTTGAACTCATTGAAATAATTTTCTAAAAGTACCTTGTTCGAAAAGTTTAGAGGAAGCTGTCAATAAATTATTTTTTTTCCGAAAGTAACTTCCTCAAAGAACTCTTATGTACTAACTACTTGTACAACAAGATTGAAAACTTAAAAGCCAAAATCCTTTACTTTAAAGTTTGGAAAATATATTATGAACTGTAATTAACAAGAGACATGGAAAGAATAAATTACCACAAGTTAAATTTGAATCGTTTCATTGACTATATGCTACAAAACTTAAATTATTAATTACTTCTATTCTTCCCTTACCATCCTTTTATAGTTCCCTATTTCAGTGACGAACTCTTTCCAATTCCACCTACCGGAGTCTATATCCCCTAGACTTCGAAACCCTCCCAAAAATGGGGGGGGGGGGGGGGGGAATCATCATTCTAGAACCTTTTTTTGGTCCAACCCAATTCTAAAACTAGCAACTTGACTAATTTCTAGAAGTTTTCAATTTCCACACCAAGTTAATAAAATAAGTTTATTTTTTTAAAAATTTAACATTAAGGACTTATTTGACGAGACTTTTGGAAAGTAAATAATTTTTGAACTCATTGAAATAATTTTCTAAAAGTACCTTGTTCGAAAAGTTTAGAGGAAGCTGTCAATAAATAATTTTTTTTCCGAAAGTAACTTCCTCAAAGATCTTATGTACTAACTACTTATACAACAAGATTGAAAACTTAAAAGCCAAAATCCTTTATTTTAAAGTTTGGAAAATATATTATGAACTGTAATTAACAAGAGACATGGAAAGAATAAATTACCACAAGTTAAATTTGAATCGTTTCACTGACTATATGCTACAAAACTTAAATCAAATATAAATAATACAATAATATGAGAGATCAAATTAACACCCTATTTAGATTTTGGGGAAATAATCTCAAGTCCGCCCATGAAAGGCCTTAACGGCTCGGGTATAACAACAGAACCATCTTGTTGCTGGTAATTCTCAAGCAAGCATACGATCATTCTGGGAACTGCACATGCCGTAGCATTTAGCGTGTGGACGAACTGTGTTGATGCAGAACTGCCTTTACCCTTTTTAGGAGGAACTGATGATTCTGGACGATATCGAATGCCTAACCGCCGGCTTTGGTAGTCTGTACAATTAGAGGCACTTGATATCTGTTGAAGAAGATCAGCAAAGTGGGATAAGGGCAGTTTCGAAATGAAAGATGATTAGCGATAAGAAGAAAATTTTTTACCATACCTCACCGTAACGCTCCAATCCAGGCATCCAAGCCTCCACGTCAAATTTACGATACGCTGGTGCACCCAAATCCTCTGTTGCCATGTCCAAAGTTCTGTGAAAATTAGCATTGTAAAAGACTGTATGGTTAATGCATCAAAAGAGTATAAATCCAGATGAAATAAAGTCGGATGCGCACTTAAAATGAAGTCCCAACGATGAGAAGAGGTCTTCTTCAATTTCAATAAGTTCTTCATGGAAGGAATTACTTTCCTCTGGTTGGCATAATATGAACATCTCTACCTTGCTAAATTGGTGAACTCGATAAAGGCCCCTGTCCCCAATTGTCACCAATCAAATTTGTTGAAAACTAAGTCAGTAGAATACGTTTTCAGATCAAATTTAAGCTACACAGGAACCATAAATAATGATAGAATCCTCTGTTTCTCATGTTAAAATTAGGTATTTATAGTTATCAATACTCAATAACTCAGTGTAAAGTATGTCAAGTCACAAGATTCCAATTTTATCAAATCACGCCTCAGCAAGAAAGATAAAAAGAAAGAATTTAAGAACAGTAAGAAACAAAGGTAACTAAAGAGTTAGAGAGGGAAGCTGTGTACAGAAATTATGTTTGTTAAATGCTCAGGTGAACCTAAATGAAGGCAAGAGCATGGCGATTTTTCAAAACCTCACAAGCTTTACCTAGTTGCAGCACCTGCAGCACCAGCTTCTGTACGAAAGCAATGGGAAAAAGCCACGTACTTTAAAGGTAATGATGACTCGGGAATAATGGAATCCATATGGATCCCTCCTACTGGAATCTCTGCAGTGCCTATGAGGCATTGATCACTACCCTCAATGGAGTAAACCTGTCAGAGTTAATGTCAAAATCAGCCAAAACCAAAACAAGTTTATTTTCTACACATCATGCAGAGGCTTCAATCCTGTTCATCCATTGGATAATTCTGGCGATGAGGCAGATTTTTTCTTATAACAGTGTAATATTCAACTGATATCTTCTCTATTCGCATTGGAAGTTAGAATCCTCCAATCTTGCTAACTCTAGTAACTCAAATAGAAACACATAGCAAGAACGTAGTAGAACGTCAGACTAGCACATTATTGTAAGAATAATAACCTGTGTATTTGTTCCACGGGGTTGGAAACCGCATTTCTCCACCACAGAAGAACGGACGATTTCTGGGGTTATAAGAGGTGTAAAACCTCTTTTCATAACTTCTGATACAGCCCAGTTTACGAGGCCCAACTCTAACATAACAGCTTCATTCTTCAGGTAATAGAATTTTGACCCACTCACCTGTAAAGATGACCGAACTTATAAATGAATATTAATTTAATACAGCCCAATTTCCATTACCCTTCTGCATCAAACTTTATGACCAGACATGCCACGTGTAATAGCATATGATGTGATTGAATGTGAGACGTAAGAAATCATATATTCTGCATCGTGAGTTTTTAACTGATGGACTTGGTAACATATGAGAGATAATCTTTCGCACTAAAATGATTATGGGCACATTGATGTATATCTCATTCGTACTCAGCAGTCTAGCATCATCCAAGGAGTCAGGTATTTAAAGTTAAAAATGTAAATTATGTAACATAGAAAGAAACATGGTTGCTATCATTAGTCGATACTCTCAACTTTATCACATTACCAACGAGATAATAAGCATTGCAACCCGAAAAAGCAACAGATAGAAACTATACAATTGAAAACCCCATTACCCTTCTTTTCTTCCTTTTTTTCCTCTTTAAGTGACATGGACAATCATTCCACGTTTTTGCATGAAATTACGAACTTGTTGAAAATAAACCCACACTCTAGCTAAGCAAATAACTAAGACCAAAGAAGTTGATGAAGAATGAAACCAGCAAGTCTTAGTAAAAAGGGTCCGTGTTTATTATTTTTATTAATTATGTTAGAGGATTGTAACTCAGAGAATCTAAAGGTTGTTTGTTTTCCTTGTCAAAATAAATGTAGAGTTTACTTGACTTCTAGGAAATTTAAGTGTCATTTTTACTTAAAGATTGTCATTTCAAGTAACCGGAAGGATGGCATGGAATAAAATCCTCACGGTTAGGTAAAGGATGACTAAATACCTTACGGTCAGAAACATTACCTCAGCAGCAGCATCAAAATCAAATATGTTTAAATCTTTTCCAAGCTGCACATGATCCTTCACAGAGAAGCAAAATTCACGAGGTTTGCCAACCTACAAACAGTAAATTGAAAGGTCAGAGAGAAGGAGAGTAGGAGGAAGGTGGAGCAGTTCATGTCTAGGAAGATATTGGAGAAAGAAAAAGTATATACCATTTTTCTTATAGTAGAACAGTCTTCTCCTCCTACTGGAACATCTGGATGTGTCATATTTGGCACACATTGTGCTTCCTGCTGAAGCTCATCAGTGAGTTTGAGAAGATCTCCTTCCAGGGTAACAAGCCTTTCCTTGAGAATTTTACCTGGATGAAACATACTTAAAATTAGCAAATAAGATGATTGAAATCAATATTCAAGTAAACTATAGAAATGCAATAGAAACCTTCTTCTACGAGTTTTTGACGCTCAGAGGGTTCCAGTTTTCCCTTCATCCTGTTTGCAATGACATTTCTCTCTGCTCGAAGCCCTTCAACTTCCTGCTATCTGTGAGTAAATTAACTAAAGAAGCTAGCTTGTGCAAATTTTATCCAAATATAAAATATTTAGTTTATTCCAGAAGACAGAAACTGAAATCAAAGCTACATAACCACAATAAAATCAGTATGTATAGAGTTTTTAGCATTGGCATGGGATAAATAGAGAGGAATTAACAAAATGCAGAGAAAAGTTATAAAACTACTGAGATGGGACTCAGAAAAACCCTTTTCATAGTAGAATTATAAGAATATCCACTGTTTCAAATTTTATTTGTTATGAAGACAAAAACTACTGGATAAATCATAAGTATGTTGACTTTGAGTTAAGTGTAACAAGTTCTTCTGCGTAAACTATCTAAAACATCTACTATATTGATAAGGTAACTATACACAATCCATAAAAAGAGAACACTGTAGTATTCTTTATGATCCAAATTCAGTTTTTAGGTATCCACAGCAAAGCAAATCAAAGAAATTGCGCACAAACTTCATCCCAAAACTATCATTCTATGGAGCAAACAACATACAATAGAATAGGACTAGTACTTTTATTTACTCGAATAAAAACGAGAATGCCAGAAGAAATCTTGATGCAGTTCAAAGTAATATAATGAAACTGAAGAATAAACAACACTACGAGTGTAATAGTGGAAACGGACCTTTCGAACATTCATTAATTTATCATAAAGCTCAACAACAAGGTCAATATTAGCATTGAAGTTACGGTTCTTGACGTTGGCCGCAACGGCCTCCTTGTTCTCCCTTATCCACTTAAAATCTATTGCCGCTTTCCATTGAGGCGCCTTTGCAACTATAAATTGCCAAACCCCAATAACATTTACATATCTATTATAAGAACGTAAACTATATTTGAAGAATATAGTTGTTTATAAAAGAGTAGGTACCTCTGTAATCATCTGGGGTGATGGCGGAGGCAATTGTGGTTGGTCCGGTGGCTGCTGCGGCGGCGGAAAGGGCTCTGACGAGAAGTGAGCGCCGGAGTGAGATTTTGGTGGATTTGGAAATGGGTCTGAGAATGGAAAGTGGGGAGAGCTTAAGGGTACTGCTCAAACACCATTGCAGTCCCATGCCGATTGATTATGGGTTCAACTCGACTCCCTGGTTAGACGATGATGAATTTGTTTAGAATTACACAAAATGATGGGATTTTAAAGGCTAAATTGGGCCTTATATGATTGGGCCACACTTATGGGTGATTTGTGTATGGGAAAATTTCATGGACATAAGTAAGAAATTAGGAAATGTTTCATAACTAAGTGATTAAGTTTCCCTAATTTCAAATTTAAGAAACTAAGTTTAAAATTTCAAATTTCAGGTTTTTATTTTATTTTATTTATAATTTAATTAATTAAACATATATTTTATTATTAAATATATTAAAGTCACA
>CAIGRP010102968.1:0-37248 GCA_903798385.1 Fraxinus cuspidata | reverse complement strand
GTTTTGTTTGACTAGGCCTATTAAAGGAACCCCCCCTAGAAGTTTTGGGGTCTGTTCTTTGAACGAGGGGAATTACTTGAGATGACCATAATTTTGTTCAAAATCCTCTCACCAAATTTCTCAAAATCATATTACCACAATTATAAAGTTAAAAAAATAGAACAAAAAAAGAAAATATAAAAGTCAAAATTCAGGTGTGTATTATATTGATAATTTAAACCCGTATTAATAGAATTCAAAATAAGAGTTACATTTGAAATGGAAATATACTCTCTAAACTAGATGAGATTTATATATGCATGATGATAAGACTACATAATCATCGGTATTTATCTTATAATTTTACAACACTCCCCCTTCGATGATTATTTGAACAAAAACTCGATTGGAAAAAATACTAACAAATGAAAAAGAATATAAATAATTTGAAATAATAAAATGCTACCTTATTAAAACATCGTCAAGAAAATCTAGTGTGGCAAAACTTGATTGAAGGAAAAAAAAAAAAAGGGTGCAACTACTCCCCTAATTTAATAAGTGGAAATTCTTGTATCAAGCTATCAAAGTCTTGCACGTCAATATCTTCAATATTATAATTTCTGATAAAGTATGTTTCATATTGTCTTGTATAGTTTTCAAATAATATCGTCTTCGTATGAGATATTTATCAACATTTGATAACTATAGGAACGTAATGATTTAGAAAATAACTCTTGTTGATATCTTCGTGAGTCTCATAAATATAAGTGTACTTTGAGGGTAAATGTCTTGTATGTTATAAATATTCATTACAAAAAAAAATATGTCTCATTAAACTCATTATAAAAAACCTGTGAAAAAAATTCTAGTGAAAGAAAAAAGTATATTATTCTTTTTAATACGCTACAAAAATTACCTCATTAAAAATCTTGACGGAAAAATCTAATGGGACAAAATTTTGATCAATGAAGAAAGATTACAACACGTATTCACTTGCCCTCGTGATAATATCACTTGAATAATGCTTCAAGCATATTAAATCATTAAAGGATAATATTAAATCTATATAAGATAAGTTCACTATAATCACATTTATTATATGCCGATCAAATTTCATATATTGTCAAACTAACAACGTAGAGAGTTGTAATTACATCAATTGTATGATAATTTATCTATTTATACAAGTTTTCGAAAAATTCATTTTACGACTTTACTTTTTCTATTTTCATTTCGCATAAGTATTCACATTTAGATGTTCGGACTATAATTTTATAAACTTTAGGTTTCTCCAGTAAATTTAATTTGCTAAGATTGCATTAATTTCTTTTGGTCAATCATTTCTTCTATTGATATGCTTCAATAAATTTATTTCAATACCTCACTATTCATAATATGACGAAGTACATCATATGCAAAAATGTTGTTAACAACTTTTTCTTTTTCTATTATTACATAATTTATTGAAATATCTCAATTTTCATTATTTCGGTACTTGAACCTCTTCTATTGTTTTATGATTTGTAATGTCTAAAAACTCACCAAAAGTGTATGCCTCCTTAATGGGATCATTTTTACTAATTGTTTCATTTTCGTTTGGAGATTTTTATTTTAAAATCGAATACATCACGTTTCAGCGTACCATAAATTGATCAAATATAATATTAATTAATTGTCCTCCAGAATGTTAATTTGAGTCGGGGCATTTAAAGTGTGTGAGATGTTATTGATCTCATTGGTCAATAAATACATTTAAATAAAATATTTTTCGAACTTTTAGTTAGAATTATCTTTTGCAAGGTTTTAGATAATGATGCATTTGTACATTATTTTCAGCTTATTAATTATTCACCCTAATGCTGAGAGAATTGTCCAGTCAAATTGACAATCAACAAATCGCTTTATAAAATATCACCTGATAGGTTTATAGATATTGTATAAGGGTTCAAATTACTCATTTCTTCTCAACATGTTTTACTTTCCATCTCAATCCATTTTAGTTGATCAATTTTAGCATATACTATACTAACAAAATAATTAGATGGAAAAATTAGACCCTGATCATAAATCAATTACAATAAAGAGACATATGATGTTGACGTGATGCGTAATAACATTCTCTAAATAGAAATATGAAGTATTTTATTTTCAATTAAATTAATTGGGGGCAATTAATAAGCAATAATGTTACATCATTTATTGATATCACAACTAATACTTATTAAAAGGTTGAGATCTGGGCTCAGTAGTATTAACAGACACACCTTGATTGTATATTATGAAAATTATGATCATAATATAAAATTTGAGCAATAATTTCGCAAACTTCATGTTATAAACACTATGCAATCATCTAGTATATGTATCAAATCTATTAGATACTAATAATATCTAGATAGTCAATGTGGAGGATGATGAGACCCATTTATCACCCTAATTAATTTTCAAAAATATAGGAAATTCATTGCTTATTTTAGCTAGTGGTGTTTAATGATCAATTTTTGATAAATAGAATAAATAACATATAGGAATTCATTCAATTGAAAAATCTTCAAGTTCTTTGTTGAATGTCTATTTATATTTTTAATTTCACATCAATATTTATCCAGTGATTGTCCAACTTGTCATGTCAAACATTAAAGTCAAATTGAACTTCTGGTTCAGTATAGTGTTTGTTTCAATTGTATCACACATTTTAGAAATTTAGTATGTTTCTCTTTAATTTAATAAATAATAAACTACAATTAATAGTAAAATTTTATTCTCCAAAATAATACAGTATTGGCTCTTTTATAGTACCAAAACAATATTTTTCTGGAATATTGATTCATTTAAATTAATTATAAAATTCTTCCAAAATATTAATATGTATAAATTTTCATTTCTTCAAGAAAACAATACGGTATTCTTCAAGAATACTAATATGTACTATTTTTGTTTTTTTCTGAAACAATATATCAATAATTTTCGGTAATATTGAAGTTGTAATGACATACTTGTTTGCTAAAATTATATAGTGCAAGTGCACGGGTCGCGTTCAAGTAATAAAGTGGATCTTTTGAGTCCGGATTGTCGATTCATCGAAGAATGTTTACTTCGGATTACACAACTTTAATTAATTTAATTTTAACAATTACAAACACACAATAAAGTTTGATATTAGAAAGTAAGGAAAATTAACTAAAACTTACAAAATAAGAAAACATAAACACTTGGAAATTTTGGAGTGGTCGGGATTCATGGTTTCGTTTAACCATTACATAATCAATTTCTAAATAAGTCAATTAAAAAATCACTCATTTACGATGTAAGACCCGATTTTTCAATTTTAGTTAATTATCTCTCTTGAGCAAAATTAACCATAATTAATTGGTTTAACCTATTATATCTCTATGTCGATTAAAACCAAACAATCGCATTAAATCTTAGTGAAAATAGCTCAATGGATCACCTAGAGTTAGGAGTATATCTATATCCTCATATACAAACCTCAAGTATTTACTTTTTGGTTTAAAATGTACAATCTTCTCTCGAACGATGTACGAATCACCAAACTCCATTATTTAATGGCCAAATAGATGGAAGGCATTCAAATACACTTAAAAATAAGCATTTTAACATTAAAAGGCAAATATTAAAGTTAGGTAAACTTTCAACCATAAATCCCAACAAACATACTTAACCCATGTTATACAAATGATAAAAAAAGAGAATATTTATAACAATACATTACAAATATGACAAAATAATTGAGAAAATACAAAGTTATAGATAAAACCCTTTTTTGAAGCTTGGCCTTGATTTTCCCAAATATTTCTCCAAATTCTTGAATGCATTCTCATTGTGCTCTTGATTTGTATCCTAACATACCAAGAAATTGAAAAGAAAAAGAAAAAAAAATGAAAGAAAAAGAAAATCAGCATCCTTTCCCCTTAAAGTGTTCTCCTATGAGTCTTGCCCTAAAATTGAACAAAAAAATGGTATTTAAAGGGCAAAAAATCATCTCAGATGAAATTGCAGAAGAAGTCCTGAAATTTACTCAAAACAGGAGGCGGCGTGTGCTCACCAGCATTCTTGGCGCGCGCGCACCATGTAACCATTTTGGTGTCGGTATATTAAAACACCATTCCCGTGCGATCACCATATTAAGCCTGCGCGCGCGCATAGACTTTTTTTTCCTTTCTTTTGTCTATCACAGTCTTCCATATAATTGCACGAAGGTCCCTCAACTTTGATAATGTACAATCTGGTCTTTATATCAATTTTGTCCTCCAAAATTTGCAACCCAAGGTCCTCCACTTTTTAACTTGTGCACTTTGGTCCCTATCTTCATGTTTTATACACTTTTGATCCATTTTTCTCTTATTTTTACCTTATTCTCTTTTCAGTTGGGTTTATGACCTACAAAAGCAACAATTACATAATTGTGAGTAGAAACTGCTCATTTAATTAATATTTAAGCTTGTTTATGCATTAAATAAATGTGTAAAAATACAATTATCAAATACCCCCAAACTTAAGTTCTTGCTCGTCTCGAGCAAGATGATTTACAACACAATCAAGCAACACGTGATAAATATCANATAAAGATCAACATATTAGATAGCTTGCCAAAAATTAATGAGTGAAAATTGTATAATCAATTCACAAATATGTTCCAAGTAAATGCAAAGTAAGGAAGTTGAGCTTATTCAATGTTCGATTGGTGTCTATGTGTATAGTCACTTTCAATCATCACCTAGACTTGAAAAAGATTATCAAGACGAACGAATTTTCAAATTGGTGTCAGCCCGACCCTTAGTGGTCAAATATTTCATTTCCCACTCATGAGATTCACACTCCTTAAATATATTTACTTTCTTTTCCCAAGTGTAAATCTAAATGTTACTCTCAAATCACTAATTTCTTTTCGCGCTCTAGGTTGGTTAGGCCTAACCGGCAATGTCAAAAATCTATTCATGTGACGATTCTCCACTTGATGAGTGCTTCGTCATTTAAGCTTATACTAAGTAATTCAAACCCATTAGTTATCTAAGCCCAAATATCGAAAACAATTGTACCAAATCAATTTTTTTTTTCAATTAAAGCTCTTAATTGACCTCACACCCTTAAACTTTCTTTTTTACCCTTGTAGCGAGCTTTAGGTCAATAGCTCCTCGGTTGTTAAGACCAAAGGGTACCGGGTTTCGAGATACCTCAACAGACTTAATAACTCGAGTAAAAAATGCTACGAAGTGAGGCATAAGATTCAACAAGTGCAAAATCATTCTTTTAAGCACAAAAAAACTAATGGGTTTAGATCCCTAGCATATGGTCATTACCTAACTTATACTTGACAAAAGACACTTCACACAATTTTTTTTTCAACATGCATGGAATCAACACACTTCTAGATAATATCCTTCATCGGCTCGAACACCCCCAAACTTACCTCATAATATGGTCAAATGAATGAAAAGAGAACGTAAGATTGATAAAAATTTAAACACAACTCACAACCTAACTCTTACCAATTCAAAAAAAAAATCTATCTATCAATAAAAAAATTTCAAATCTAGATAACAATTAATTGTGACTATTGTGCTCAAAATAACTTGGGATCTCACATGGACAAGCAATTTTTGAAAAACTTAGGCACAAATAGCATAATTGGTCATAGCTCATGAAACAAAAACAATTTTAAACATCAAAATCATGCTAAGTCGGCAAGGCTATCTAACATGTCAACACAAAATCACAACAATTTAAGCTCAATTACCCCCAAACTTAAATCACACATCTTTCTCAATGTGTAAAGAACAAGCTAAAAAAAGGAAAGAGGATAACGTAACTTCCCCAGTTGGATATTTGGTGAAGAGGTACAAATGCCCTACTTGGACTTGAGATTCTTTTAATGAACTTAGGCAAGTGTCCTTCTTGTACACAATTTACCCCCAAACTTGTGAGAAACCATAGATATGTCAGACTTCAAAAATTACCTACAAAAACAATGATAGCTAATCAAATAAAAATAAGAAAATGCATAAAACTAAATAAAAATATTAAAAGTTAGAAGATTGGGTTGCCTCTCAATAAGCATTTTTTTATATTCTTTATCTCGACTTTGACAATTGAATCACAAGCATCTAAAGAAGGCTTTGGATGCCTTGCCCATTTTTCTTCATTTGGCTTTGTTCCACTCTTCATTAGATCTCCAAAACTCAACATTGCCCCTTTCCATATAATATGACTTGCCTATTCCATCCAATTTAAATTCAACTATGAAGATTTCTACTTCCTCATTAGGTTTAATCACAAAATCAATATCTTGGCAATCAACTAAGTCGGAAGAGTATAAGTTGATTTTCTCCTCATTGAGTGCCACATCCTCATTTAGCTCCATTTTCATTTTAGACTCTTCTTCAATAATTGAACTCTCATCGAGTTGAATGAGTTGTCCACAATCAAACTCCAGGGCAATGGCTTGCCTTTCCTATTAACTCCATCGAGTGGATTATACCCAGATTATTAAATTCATCCCAATATTCGTAATCTCCCACAAGCATGATATCTACATCCAACTTGGCAAGTTCATGGTAATACATTGCAAGTACCTTCTCATTCAAAAATGGAAAACCATCTCCCGAAAATTTGATGTCATAGTCCCAATCGTCAGGTACATATCTCCTGTGAGCATGAAACTATCATCGAAATTGTCCAATGCTTGTTTTCGGCATTTCAAATATTGTCTAAACTAAAGAAGTTTCGACATTGAGGTATCGGTGCACGAATACAAGCATTGTCATGTACAATGCATTGCTTGGAAAATCTCACATCTTGGACCTCCAAGCACATTTCCATAGTCAATATAGAGATTAGACATTGTAAACCCTTTGTTACTTTACTAAGATTGGAATAGTGAAACTATAGCTGAAAAGTACGAGGAAAGAATACCAATACAAGACAGATTAACAATTCGAGGGTTAGCCAAAATATACAAAAATAAAAGCAATTAAAAAAAACTAAAAAGAAATTGTTAAAACAAAAATTAACTAAAGTGACAATCAAAGTAAAAACATTCACCGGCAAGGGCGCCAAAAACTTGTTCGCTAAAATTGTATACTGCAAGTGTACGGGTCGCGTTCAAGTAATAAAGTGGACATTTTGAGTCCGGATTGTTGATCCCTCGAGGAATGTTTACTTCGGATTACACACTTTAATCAATTTAATTTTAACAATAAATACAAACACACAATAAAGTTTGATGTTAGAAAATAAGGAAAATTAACTAAAACCTTCAAAATAAGAAAGCATACACACTTGAAATTTTTGGAGGAAAAACGTGGTTGAGATTCATAGTTTCACTTAACCGTCACCTAATCAATTTCTCCACAAGTTAATTAACAAATCACTCATTTACGATGTTAGACCCGATTTTTTAATTTTAATTAATTATCTCTCGAGCAAAATTAACCATAATTAATTGGTTTAACTTATTATATCTCTATGTCGATTAAAACCAAACAATCGTATTAAATCTTAGTGAAAATACTCAATGGATCACCTAGTGTTAGGAGTATATCTATATCCTCATATACAAACCTAAAGTATTTACTATTTGGTCTAAAATGTACAATCTTCTCTCGAACGATGTACAAATCACCAAACTCAATTATTTAATGGCCAAATAAATGGAAAACATTCAAATACACATGAAAATAAACATTTTAACATTAAAAGACAAATATTAAAATTAATTAAAATTAGGTAAACTTTCAACCATAAATCCCAACAAAAATACTTAACCAATGTTATACAAATGATAAAAAAGGAGAATATTTATAACAATTCATTACAAATATGGCAAAATAATTGAGAAAATACAAAGTTATAGTGCTCTTGATTTGTATCCTAAAATACCAAGAAATTAAAAAGGAAAAGAAAAGAAAATGAAAGAAGAAAGAAAAACAAAATCAGCCTCTTTTCCCCTTGAAGTGTTCTCCTATAAGTCTTGCCCTAAAATTGAACAAAAAAATGGTATTTAAACGGCCAAAAATCGCCTTAGGGAAAATTGTAGAAGAAGTCCCGAAATTTATGCGAAACAGGCAAAATCGCCTAGCCGGGAGGCGGTGCGTGCACACCGGCATTCTTGGCGCACGCACCATGTAACCATTTTGGTCTCGGTATATTAAATACCCTTCCCGTGCGAGTACCATATTAAGCTTGCGCGCGAGCATATACTTTTTTTCCTTTCTATTGTCTATCATAGTCCTCCATATGAAGATCCCTCAACTTTGATCATGTACAATCTGGTCCTCAAATGTTGATCTTTATATCAATTTTGTCCTCCAAAATTTGCAACCCAAGGTCCTCCAAACTTTTTAACTTGTGCAATTTGGTCCCTATCTTCATGTTTTTGTACACTTTTGATCAATTTCTCTCTCCCTTTTACCTTATTCTCTTTTCATTTGGGTTTATGACCTACAAAAGCAATAATTACATAATTGTGAGTAGAAACTCGCTCATTTAATTAATATTTAAGCTTGTTTAGGCATTAAATAAGTGTGCAAAAATACACTTATCAATACTTTTCAATAGCAGATAAGTGTTTCTGGAACATTTATATAAGGTGAGTTGTATTTCTTCAAAAATATCAGCACCATATTCATTAGTACAAATATAATTTCTAATTGTGCCTTTTCAAGCGCAAAAAATTAAACAAAATATTTAACTTATCTAAAAATTCAGAAATAGAAAGAATTTAAAAGATATTTAACCACTCCATACCAATTTGTCATTGTACTTGTAGGTAATAGAAAGAAATTTCATGTTCACTAAATTGCGTATATCAATTGAATTTGCGCACTTTGTATGTTACAATATTTTTTCAAATATTTGTTGAGGACATAGATGGTGCCCTTAGTTGGTTGCGGTTGTTATTCGCAAAAATGAAATTCATTTGTAAAGAATAGAGGAATGATGAAGATGATGTCCTTCAATTTTTGTGTGAGGTGTTCTCGAAATGTGATTCTTGATTTTATTTGTTTTTGTATTGGTATTTGAACTTTGAACTTTGTTTTGAACATCAAATTCATATTTAAAAATCAAATTGTGTTCTTTTCAAGAGTGACCTATAAATGTATTTAAGAAGACTATAAAAATGAAGATCTACTATTGGCAGCTAAAATGATATATGTGTGTGTAGAATCTACTGCTAATAGATAAATAGAAATGTAGAAATGAAAAGAAGGAGAAAATGGAGGAGTTTCAATTATGCAATATAAACATCATTGGTTTCATCAGTTTGTGTATGGTTTCTCTTGCATTAAGTATATTCATCAAATTATTAGTTGCAATTGCTTTTATTTGCAAATGCAATCCTATTTTCTGACTTTGTAGTTACATATTGGAGCTATTGCAACACACAGTTTATAGCAAAAATCAGGACCTTTATCTAGTTGTGACTATCAAACTATAGGTTACGTCCCTTAACTATTGGTTTTGTATTAGTGGATCCTCGAAAACAACAGACATATGTCACTGTTGAAAGTCCATTTGCATTTTGTATTTGATCACTGAAATAAATAATAATGGAATGAAGCGATTTGCACGTAGTAACCATCGTCTACTTATACATTTCCTTGATGCTCCCTTCTTCATATCTGGACCAAGTGTGGAACCACACATTTGATATACTTCAGCAAGTGCAGATTATATTTGTAAATAATCTTGATACCGATTAGCTTAAATAGAGAATTTCATGTAGTGCATCTTTTATGATCATTGTTTTTGTGTAAGATATTTTTTTTTTATATAATTGCTAAAGCTAATGTGAACAAATCTTTGACCCCTTATCCCATATAATTTACTATTTTTCGCTGATTCAACATCATATTGTTTATTTTGAAGAAAATTTCTAGTTACTTATCCACAGAGAGTCTACTTTGGCATTCAATAAATACAATAATGTATGCAGTTCATTCCAAAATACTGGCATGGGGAACCAACAACAGCAGTGTCACATGGATTCAGTTCATGGTCAGGCTAATTACCTGTCAAAAAAAGTGGAGAAAAGATTACTAAGGGAGACGTGTACAATGTGTTTTTAAGTTGGCATGGGACTTCGAGCATTAGATTGTTTTTTGCTATTTTGTTCTATGTTTTGAGAATGTTCTGTAGTTAATTTGATTCGTTTGTCTAGAGTACTTGTTGTTTTGAGGTGTTGTGTAGCTACTTAGATTTTGGCTAGCAAGTGCATTTGCAACTTGATGATATTGAATTGAATTGAAGTTTATACATTCTCAGGCTATTAAAACTTTCAAGCTTAAATATCATACATGTTCGGGATACTAATATCGTTCTAGAAAAATAAAATGACATTTCGGTTGTTATGAAAAAATATAAATCCCGTTTTATGTAATGACAAACACTTTGTCCCTGAGATATACAATGATGTTGATGTCGTTTCAGCACAAAAAATGCATTGATTCGTATAATGACATTAAAATCGTTATAAGACACAAAACGATATTGATATCATTTAAGTACGAAAATTTCACTATTCGCATAACGACATTGAAATCATTTATGAGACATAAAACGATACTGATGTCATTCCAGTACAAAAAACACACTGCTCTACTAATTTTTATAATAACATTGAAGTTGTTATAGACCCATAAAATGACATATAAGTCGTTATACCAAAAAACTTGCACAGCCTGCATGCAACATTCTATATCGTGCACGCGTGTCCAAGGGACCAAACTTTTATCTCCATTCAATGGAGACCTTTTCTCGTACAATTTTCAAAAAATGATGATAAATCATAAGTATAAAACCCATCAAACAATATAATGATATCCATATCGTTTCGGCACAAATTAGGCAAAATTGAAATTGTTTCAATTTAATTTATAACTAAAATGATATAGATATCATTTTCTTTCATACGTAACGACAATGATATAATTATATATCAAATCCATGAAATAACATAACGATATACATATCGTTATAGTACAATTTTGACGACGTTGATATCGTTTTAGTTTAAATCATAATTAAAAACAATATAGATATCGTTTCCTTTCACGGAACGAGAGTAGTATCGTTATGTATCAAACCCATAGAACAACATAACATCATCCATATCATTTCATAAAAATTCGACGAGTTTGAAATTATTCAATTTCAAATCTTACAACAACATAGATAACGTTTCTTTTCATATAAAACGACAATTATATCGTTCTGGCTAAAAATAACTACTTGATCATCCACATCCACCCTACCTATCGATACTTCTCGAATGGATTAGAAAGAGCAAACAAAGATACCTTCTTTCTATTGGAATAGTTCGAAGGTGGCAAACAATTGTCAGAACACAAATATTTCCATAGTTTCTTTTAAGTAAATTCAAACCCACTTATGACCATTTCGATTGTCCTACATATGTCGAACACATTTCGGGTTGTCGTGGACGGTCGAATCGTCACTTTTAGCTGAAACAATATAATTATTGTTTCATATAAATTGAAACGATATATGTATCATTTTAGTTATGATTTGGACTGAAATGATATCAATGTCATCAAACTTTTACTAAAATGGTAATGATATCGTTATATATCAAACTCACAAAATAACATCACGACATCTATACGTTTTAGTATAAATTAGACGAGTTTGAAATCATTCCAATTCAAATCATAACTACAACGATATAGATATCGTTTCTTTCCAAGGGCTGAAGAAGCTCTTGTGTCATGTCACCTTCATCTCAAAACCAAAGGCTGATGAACCTCTCATAATTTATTTGGCTATATTAAGAGAAGCTATAGTTCACTCTTTATAAGAGAAAAGGGTAGCCACCAATTGCTTGTTTATTATGTGAGAAAGGTTGTACTATAAACAGAGACATGCTACCCAAAAATGAAAAAAATTGGCTATTTACCTTGTGACATCTTCAAGAAAGTTAAGGTCATACTTCAAACATATATGTAAGTGTTAACAAACTACCATCTGAAGAAGGTACTTTAAAAACCTGACTCTTCTGGAACGTTTAATGAAGTAGGCTATAAAACTCACTGAGTTCGATCTTGTATTCGAAGCCAAAAGAAGTGATGTGGATCGAAGGTACCCCTTCCTCGATGTAACCTATCATCGCCTACCTGAAAGACCAAGCTTTGTCAGATAGTAAATAGTAGGTCCAGAAACTAAGGATGAGGGTTGTCCAATTCGTCTTTCTAGATGATGTGCTCTACAAGAGATGGCATTCCTCGTTCATCTTACTGTATACTGAAGGTGGAGAGGCAAACCACGTACTAAGAGAAATCCATGAAGGAGTGTATGATAACCACTATCACAAAAAGTCCTCAGTCAAGGTACTACTAGCCCTCCCTAAAATAGATGCACCAGACTTGTGCGAAAGTGTGATAAATGGTAGCCTTTCTCCAACATTTGAGACAACCCTCCCAGGAACTCACTATCATATCCAACCTTTGGCTATTCGCCATTGTATAGGGATGTCAATCCGGCTCACTAGCTTGGGCGGTCCATGACTTGACCAGTAAAAAGCTAGGGCTGACTTGAGTCGTGGCTCGGGCCGCCTCAATTCCCAACGAAGTCCCGAGACTGAGGCGGCCATATGGTTCGCCGAGCCATACATGCGGCATGAGTAGCATGCTAAAATAGCCCATGTCATATGCTTGAATATCAAGCAACAGCAACTGCTGAGGCAAGGAGCACAGTAGCTACATGAAAGAAAAAAATCAAGCTCGCTTGGTTTGACTTGGCTCGATAAGGCCCGAGCCTAAAGTCTGAGTTAAGCCTTGATTTTTCATCCGAGCTATAACCCGGCTTAGGCCCAAAAGGCTCGAGTTACAAACTTCGATTCGGAAGTTGACTTGGCTCATTTACTTCCCTACAAATAGGGAATTGAACTTATTGTCCCTGCCTAAGGGAAAATACAAGTGTCAATTATGCGATTGTCGCCATTTACTATTTCACTAAATACGTCAAGGTCGAACCACGGGTTAAAATTACTAAAGCCAACACATCAAAATTCATTTGAAAAACATCATCTGTCAGTTCGAAATATCCCATTCAATCGTATCAGATAATGGGAGGCAATTTGATAACAAGAGGTTTAGGGACACATACGACGAATTGAGCATAAAAAAATATTTCTTAGCGCCTAATCACCCCCAGACAAATGGTCAAGTGGAGGCAATCAATAAGACGATCAAGTATACTTTGAAAAGAAAGGTTGATGCTTCAAAAGTGTCTGGTTGATGAGTTTTCCCATGTATTATGGGCTATTTGAACTTCCACTAGAACACTCCTCTAGGTGATTTTAGGATCAGACTCGTAACTTTCAAGTGGTATCAGAGCTCAAATTCAATTTTTGACCCTAGTTTTCTAGATGAGTAGTTCATTGTTTGTCCCACCATATTTTGATAGTAGCAATTATGCCTATTGGAAAGTTAGAATGAGAGTCTTTCTAAAATTAATGGATGAGCTTATCTGGTTGAGCGTAGTAAATGGTTGGACTGTCCTTTCTAACACCGTTAATGATGTCGTCACTCCCAATCCTATAGCAAATTGGTCGAAGGCCAATTTAAATGAGTATAATTGGAATAGTAAGGCTTTACATGCTTTATTTATGGCTGTGTCACCAGAAGAATTTAGGCGTATGTTTATGTGTGAGGTTGTTAAAGAGGTTTGTGATATTTTACCACACATGAGGAAACTCAGGTTGTTAGGAACTTTAAGTTACAAATGTTGACCACTAAATTTGAAGAGATTTAGATAAAGGATGATAAGACCTTCGACGAATTCTATGCAAGCTTGAATAACATAGTTAATTCTAGCTTCAACCTAGGTGAAAGAATTTCCAAACCTAAGATTGTCAAAAAAAATCCTTAGATTCTTACCTAAGAGGTTTAGGCCTAAAATCACGGATATAGAGGAGAGTAAGGACATAGATACTATTAAGGTTAAAGAATTGGTAGGATCTCTCCGGACTTATGAACTAACATTAGTTAAACACAAGAAAGAAAAGTCTTTGGCATTGAAAACTGTTAAGGATGATTATCATGATTCTTCTGATTCGGAATCACTTAATGATAAGAATTTTCAAAATGTTTGAAAATAAGAACAAGACTAAATAGAGACATAGAGAAGACTCAAGTGAGTCTAGAAAGAAATCTAACACTGAGATATCATAAGTGTCAAGGTTTTGACCACTATAGAAGTGAGTGCCCTAATGGTAAGAGAAATCAAAGTAAAGCTATGAATGCAACTCTCACTGTTGACAAGTCTAGATCGGATAATCAAAGTGAAAGGTCCACTCATGAGAAAAGTGGAAAGTTTATGGCCTTCACTATTAGGATTAAAAGTGAATCTGATAAGGATAGTGAGAATGTAGAGAAAGTAGATAGTGATGATCACTCTGAGGAAGAGATTCGTGAAGCTTGTCAACAATTATTTGAGGAGAATCTTAAGATTAAGAAGGTGAATAAAGTTGTGCTTAAGAAGGTCAATGAACTTGAGCTAGTTAGAGAGAAGCTTGTAGCTGACCTTCGGGAATCTACCTTGTGCCTCAATAAACTAGATATTGTAATCAATCCCTAGAGTTTAAGATTAAAATCTTATAGGTGAACTTGAGAAGTCTTCTAAGAGAGTTAGTAAGCAGACCATTGAGAATGGTGAATTAGAAATCCAGGTTAACAATCTTCTGAGTGAACTTGAATATTCCAAGTCTCAACTTCTTGCTTTCTCTAGTAGTTCTGAGAAATTTGATAATCTTTTAAGGTTGAAGAAGCCTTTTGGTCGCATGAGTGGTCTAGGTTATGATAATTCTAATCATCATGATGTTAGCAATTCCAAAACCACATATGTCCAGGCTACTAATAAAAATCAGAGAGTAGGTAACCACAATGGACTGCGTACGATGTTTCCATATGGAAATCAATTTCAGGAGCCACGTTGATTTGGTCATAGATTTATTCCTACATGATTTAATTGTGGTGAGCTGGGACACGCAAGGTCTAAGTGTAATAGACTTGTGAAAAGAAGTAGAAATCGAAAAATATCTAGTAGAGTTTACTTTCTTACTGATCAGGTGAGTCAATTGACTGTGTTATTAAAACAATTGAATGTGAATAATTTTGCTTCTAGCAAGGTTTGCGTGAAAAAGAGAGATCTGAAAATTTTTAAAATTGATTGCGGTGCTCTTAAAGGTAAGAGCATTTGTATTCCTAACTTATTATGTGATTTTGATATATACTTATGCTTATTGTGATTCATGCATCTCATTTTTGTTTTGCTTTTTAGAAAGTTTGATCTTTAAAAAACATTGAAATTTAAAAATTAAAAAAAAAAAAACGAAGGGGAAATTTTTTTCCCTACAGCATGATATATGATTTACTTGAACATGTGTGTTGTGACCAAATATAAGTTTAATTGATGTGATGTAGCATATTTTTCATTATTTTGTTTAGGTTTATGTGGAATACTTAGTATATGTTTCTTCATTTGCCATCTGCATTGCAAGAACTATGATTTTTTGAGCGAGTCTTGACCACGTGTGTGATATTTAGGATAGCCATCATTTATTGGTAAGGTGACTTTGAACATGTACTAACCTTAATTTATTAGATCTAAACTCGAGTATATGCCCTTGAATAAAAAATGTTTCATCTTATACTCTTTTTCGAAATCTATTTGACTCGAGCAATTAACTCGATGGGCTTCTTATAACCTGATACCCTATGGTCAATTGACTTAGAATCATCGGCTCAAAATTCATTACAGAGTTCATCTTAGTCGCTTAATAGAGAAGAGTCTGCACATAAGATGTGAAAAATCGAAAAGAAAAATGATGAGCTAAACAAGAAAAATAGAAAATGTGCGAAAATTTATATATGCTCAAAGTTAAGAGGAGAAAATAATAATATACATGAAAATTAGATTTATTTATAGGTTTTAATATGCATTGTTGGTTTGACGTTCATTAGTAGGGGAATAAACTTATTTAACAGTGATGTTTAGGATGTCATTTCTCACAAATTTAAGGTTTGAAATTTTGATCACAAGGAATTAGTGGCACTTTATACACGAGTTACTTACACAATTTATTTAGACTTGAACTGAGTGTGTGGGAATGTTTACTGACCATTGATTATATTTGTGCATGCTATCAACTTCAACTTTGAGTTATTATATATTGTCGATATAACTTCCTTCATCATTTGAGACAAAAAGGGGGAGAGAAGATTAGATGGACATTTTTTTTGTCTACTTTAACTGCATTTTAGGGAAAGTTTGCAGCAATGGGGAGTTGATTTTATTTCATGATAGTATTGGGAGAAATGATCATTCTGAATGCTTAGTTTTTTTTAGTTTTGATGTTTTTTTATATTAATATTTCAGTTGGTATTTTGATTAACATTAGAATTACTTCTCAATCAAGCTAGCATATTTATGAGTGTGTTTCAATTGTTATAGTTCTTGTGTCACGTGTTTTTACACTTGGTGTTAGAGTTGTTGGTTTCAAGAAACATGTTTAACAAGGAATGTAAGAGACAAACATTCAGTTTGATTTTGAGTTTGGGTAGATTATTTTTGTTTTTACTTCCTTGACTTGCATTGTAGTTTTATCACAGAATGACAAAGGGTGAGATTGTTAGGTTTTTAGTTGTATTGGCAATTTTTTAGATAAAAGGATTATTATAAAATAGTTATAAAAGTCAAGAAGTTTTTTGGGGGTGTTGTATAGATGAACTAGGAGTCTTTAGGTTCAAGTATGTAACATGGAGAAAGAGTCGTCGGATTTATGTTAGTCTACCGCCAAGATAATGCTCGAGTGACCAAAACAGAATCACTGTCGGCCCGCCGCCGCTCGAGCGACACACCTGTTGTGAGCTTGCACTCAAGCAATAGTGTTTTTTTGAGAAATCTTAGTTTGCGATTTTCAAGAGTTCTGTCTATCATATACTACCCAAATATCTTCTATTATAAATAACCAATGTCTGTTACATTTTTTGGTTGGTCAAACATTATAATACATCCTCATAACATCATTCTAAGATCCAAAAACATATCCAAACATTGAGATTACAAGTTGGGAAAAAATCAAATCCAAATAATCAAAACACCTACTTCCAATTTAATTAGGAATGTACTTTCTCAATAGCTTTCAAAGGTTGTTGAAGATTGAGGGGGGTTAAACTAAAAGCACAAGAAGAGTACAGAACGAGGTGTTCTTGGTGATCCATAGGAGATAGACAATTCCAAAAGATCGGGAGCAAATGTATCAAAGCACGTTCCATCGGATCTTGAATATTGCAGGAACTAGATTGGCGAGTCTAATAGATTTTCTAGACTGGATCATACTACATCTTCCAATTATCTATACTGAAGGTTACTGAATTGGCCCTGAAGTTTTTACCCAGTTAAGGGTTTTCTCCGTAAAAAAATATTGTGTTATTTACTGCTTTATTTATTATTGTGGCAATTCAGCATAAGATGACTTGATTGGCTAAAAATTTAGAACAATTAAAAAGTAAATTGTTACTTTAATTGATAATTTTAATTTCGTATTATTCACCTATTCACCCTCATCTAGGTGATTTTAGGGTCGAACTCGTAACTTTCACTCTTCTTCAACCTCTTCGACGGACTCCGCCTCTTGAGCAGGAGTATAAGGATTTCCGAAAGAAACTCCTCCTTCAGGGTTCGTAAGGTCCATTTCAGGATTTTTAGCTTCAAGCCTTTCCAATATCTCTCCATAGGCCACCCTCTTCCCGTGAATATCGAGACCATCCTACTTCGTTGTTTCATGAAAGTGTAGTTTGTACTCATGGACGACAACCAACCCCACTTCAACCACTTGTTGATTCAGAATAGCATCCTCCGTAGTTAGACTCTCAACTTGGAAGCTCAGCTCTCCCCTTTCTTTGTTGGCTACTCCAAAGCAGATGAGGCGATCCTCTGGAGGTTATTAAAGTGTTCAACCCGCTTCATCAGGGTTTGGACTTCGAATTTAGAGAGGTGTACTTCCTTCTTCAATTCTTCATTTTCAATGTTAAAGAAAGCCACCCCTCAACTCTGTCTCTGCATGCTTTAGCTTGGCTCTTCAATCACCTCATTTACTTTGGAGGCTTTAACTAGCAACTTCTTAACCTATTTGTTAGCCACATTAGCCTTTTGCAAGTCTTCTTGATTGGAGGTTTAAAGATACCTCGGCTCAATTTGGGAACTTAAGATGAAGTCCATTGAGCTAGCTTGGAGGCTGAGGCGCGCCTTCATTATATCTATCGAGTTGTAGTCTCTACATAATTAGAGTATTTTTTAGTCTAGTACTTATGGTAGACCTGTGCATCCAGTTGGACTTCGACAAGGGGCATTTGAAATAGGGAAAGTCTAGTTCATCTACCCGACCCCCCAAGAAACTCATTGCCTACCCTTGGGGACTACTTCCTTAGCCCATTCCCTGCCTTTTTGCCTCTTCAACATGATCTCTTCTTAATCCTGACCTCTTTGAGTCCATTATTTGAAAGGGTAGTAAGTGGCCCTACGGCCAAAGACCTCTTCCTAGATTGCTCAATTGTGAGTTGTCTCTATGGAGGAGGAGGTGTGTCTGTATTTTTAGAGATAACCATTCTCTTTTTCATGGGCTTTTCCTTAGGAGCTTTTTCCTTTTTCTCATTTTCTTTGACCTTGGCCTTAGCAGCATTAATCTCATTTTCTTTTCATGAGAGGTGTGGGCAAGTTCATCTCTTTGAGACTTGTAAGCCGCAATGCTAGTGCACAGGGGCTTATTCTTCTTTGCCTCTCCTAGACACTACAGGGTGAACAGGTCCAGCTTGGCATACACTTTTCTCTCGTGCTAATTTACAATTGTGTTAGATGAGTTAATACTTAGAAAAATATGCATAGCACTAATAAAGCCAAAGGTGATAAGCTAAGTCATCAGCTGATGTTTGATAGAGAGGTTGCAGTTCAAAATAACGTTAATGTATTGCCTCTACTCGATAGAAAGATTGTAACCACTGTCCACTCCTCTAGTTCAAGCTAGAACCAATTAATAGTAACTATACAAAAACGAAGTTATCAAAAGGATCTTCAGATTTCACTACGCCAGCTCGAATGGTTACAATAAAAGATCATCAATGTGCAATTAATGCACAGGACAAGTGCCCATAATGTGAGTGAAACGCATGCCTGTCTTTTTTAGGAAGGCGAGATGGTTCAAATTATTGTGTACGCATTCCATCAATATAATGTCGTAGGAAAATCCCTACTACGATTAGTTCGAATGTGAGGGCCTCGCCTTAGCTTATTTTAGCCTTATGTAGGCTTCAATAGATCCTAATGGCTTGTCCTTAATGTCAGGTCCTCGCCTTAGCTTATTTCAGCCTTGTGATAGGCTTCAACAGTTCCTAATGGCTCGTCCTCAATGCTAGAGCCCCGTCTTAGCTTATTTCAGCCTTGTGGTAGGCTTCAACAACTCCTAGTAACTCGCTCTCAATGTCAGAGCCTCGTTTTGTTTCATTTCAACCTTGTGATAGGCTTTAACAGCTCTTAAAGGCTCGTTCTCAATGCCAGGGCCTCGCCTTAGCATATTTCAGCATTGTGAGGGCCTTGCCGATGTACAAGTGTATGATTTATTCATGACATTGAATTCTTTAATTATTTTTAAGTCCATGCATTACATGAAATTTCATACAGGACTTGGGGGATTGTGCTACGGTACGAATTATTGTTCCCACCCCATGCTAGAAATTTTTTTTTACCTGGAAACAAAAAGTGCAACACATATACTCTGACTTTCAATTTCACGCATTATATGAATATTCATACTTAGGCTTGGAAGACTATTTTTATGCTTCGTCAACGAGGCTCCATCAGAGCCATGTGGCAGGAAATGCGGCAGAAAAATACAAGCCCACACTCTATGTCATTGTGATGACATGGTAATTCTGGCCGAATCAATGAATGGCTGAACCCATATGATGGGCCGAACCCATTGGCCACAGCCGAGCCACTTAAACTGAGGCGATTCGGTAAAGGCGTATCAAGAGAGGATCTTTACACAAGATCTTGTTACAAGTTGATGATTTACAACTCATTATATGGGCTACTCCACTCAATCAAACAAGTCAAGTCTAGTCTTACATATCAATTCTAGGCCTGCAACACCACTACAATACTCAATGCAACATGGGCTTAGAATGATTGATTGACACTTGTGACAAAAGAGTCCCGCGGCAAGGAATAAGCCATGTGAATGCTCATCCAATGGCTCACATTAGTCACCTTATACTATAAAACCTAGAGTCTAGTTCCATTAAAAGGTAATGCATGTTTATACTTTCAAACCATACAACTACTTCACTCTTATCCTTCTCTCTATATTACCCCCCAATTTCGAGCCCCTTTTACTTTGAAAAGACTGTGTCCTAGGCTTGTCCCACACCTAGTTATATATTCAACCCTACTGACTTGATCATCAGAGTATCTGTGGCTGCCTCCACTATCGGAGTTTGGTCGCATGCTCTAACGATTTGTCTTAGTGTGCGGACCAAAGCTTACATGGAAGCTTAAAGAGCTTTAATTTGTTAGCCAAATCAACCCTGCAAAAAGTGAGGTCAACAAATGTTAAGTTTAATGAACTCAAGGTGTTGTCTAGATGCAGGAGCTTTGTATTTTAATCCCTTGACGTGAACAACATCATCATTAAGCCACAATTATTCATAGAGTGCTTTTAAGAGAACTCAGACAATCAAACCCCAATGAGTTATGGTTCGACATTGGCCACAAATGCGTTAAGTTTGGAATTGAAGTGTTTGCCTAATTATGATACAAAAATTGGCAAAATTGAAAATTTGAACTTCCAGTATGGGTGGTGAAGAATAAGGGATGAGTATTTTGCAAGCATGACAAACATTATTATGAAATATGTGAGAATAGTTTGTGAACCTAAGACCATGACGTCCATGTTGACAATGTTGTATCTCTTTGAGTTGTGTAGCTCGTAATGACATTTCTCTACACTATTGAAACCAAATTTGTGAACAATAACTTTCTCAACCTTTGGTTGCAAGGTCCCAAAAGTTATTTTACTTGTTTTGGTTGGTTTGACCCATTGAAGAAACGAGCCTTGGAGGCTTAACCCACATAAGAAAAGAAAAGTTCAAATACATAAAGTTGGTTATAAATTCAAATATTTAAGTCATTTAAGTTTAAATGACTTTTATTCTAATAAATTAACAAATAATTGGGAACCTAAGACCATGACGTCCATGTTGACATTGTTGTATCTCTTGGAGTTCTGTACCTCATAACGACATTTCTCTACACTATCGATCCCAAATTTGTGAACAATAACTTTCTCTTGGAGTCATTATTATGAAATATGTGAGAATAGATTACCTAAAACCATGACGTCCATGTTGACAACGTTGTATCTCTTGGAGTTCTGTAGCTCGTAACGACATTTCTCTACACTATCGATCCCAAATTTGTGAACAATAACTTTCTCAACCTTTGGTTGTAAGGTCCCAAAAGTTATTTACTTGTTTTTTGTTGATTTAACCCATTTAAGAAACGAGTCTTGGAGGCTTGACCCACATAAGAAAAGAAAAGTTCTAATACATACGTTGGTTAAAAATTCAAATATTTAAGTCATTTAAGTTTAAATGAATTTTATTCTAATAAATTAACAAATAATCGGATTGTAGCACAATTGTCATCTACACATTTCTAAAAGATTATAACCCAAGTTTGAGTCATCATATAGATGCTTTTATAAAAGAATTTATAAGAATTATTTTTGAGGTCAAAATTCTTCAACTTCCGACTTTAAGACTCAATTAATTAACAAGGTTTATGATTATTTTAACTCTCCTATTTAGTGTTTCGCTGAAAAATGAGGTTACAAGAAGAGAAATGTCAGTTTTCACCCTATTTTTCCTTAAATCCGAATTTTACTTTTCATTTCTTCCAAATTGTGTTAGTTTCAACTTATTTATAATAAGATAAAATAAGAATTTTTTGCTACAGGTTTGATTATTTAAAGCAAAGGATTTCTCATTTTCATATCAAGAATCAAATTAGATGGTGCAAGTTGATTTTCCATATAAATGTTCGTTTATTTTATGTGTATAAATGTACTTGCAAGCTATGAACTGTAAATGCTAAAGCTTTATGTCGATTTCTGCGACTCCAATGAACTCTTCAAAATAAATAATTTCACCGATAATCCAACTACGTGAAAATGTATATGGAATGAATTTTATATGATTTACCTGTGAATACCCATATTTGTTCAAATGGGATTGTATTTATGAATTTATACAGAGCTTTACGCTCACTCCTACTCTATCTAAATTTTTAGATTGAGAAGAGGTCGTGGATAGATGGAGATTGCACGGATTGTGGAGAAGGGGATGGAAATCAAATCAAAGTTCAAGGTTCCCATGTGTAGGATTTACTTTAATATTTTTTTAAATTAAGACTAAGACTATATTTACAAGAAGATTGTTTGTGTTTTAAACTTATTCTTCATTTGGGCATGGAATTAAATTTTCATCTAACTCTATGAATTGATGTTTACTAAATCATATTAGTATGCCATGTTAGCATAAGTGTTGGCATGAAATTGTGATTGGATGTGTGAATTTAGACATGTAAACATGTAAGTAAAAGTTTCAGCTTTCTGTTCGATTTTCAAACTGTCACCTCGAACTAGATTTTGCAATTTTTTGGATGAGACTAGTGAGATTTTAAAGCCCTATAAGTCTTCTATCGGTTGGCTTTGGCATCAATTTATTTGGTGGTCGATAAGATAAGTAATGTCATTTTTCGTGTGTTGTGTTCAGTGTACCTAGGAATAGCTTTAGGCATGTAATAGAGTGTTCAATTGAATACTTAAATGATGTTAGGAAATTTTGAAATTTTACTATGTTATACTTGAATGAGTTTAGGAAATAATGTAAAAATTTCATAGAATTTTGAACCTAAAAATAGTCCAACTAAGCTTGATCATTAGGAAGTATGTCGCAGGGTTGAACTCTGTTAATATAAGCTATCCTCCATTTTCATTCTTCTTTTTAGTTCGTTTCTTTGACAAACTAAAGTTAAATAACTTTACTCATTTTTTTCCATTATTTATTTTGAGTTAACTAACTTTATAGACTAATATAATGCATCTAACTACATGAATAGATAAATAAATGCTAAAAATAGAAGCTCTTGAACTCCCAAATGTACTCTCCCAATCCTAAGGCATCACTTTGAACCTTCATAACTCCCAATTTACCTGAAATCTGATCATGAATAATAACTTGATGGAAATATAAATGAATCTAGTTTCTACTGTCGCTAATAATGCATGAATAGGAGTTCTCTGAGAAAGTTATAATAAAAAACACTTAACGCTGCCAGCTCCACGAAATTCCAGCACTATATCATCCTCCCCGGGTGGGAAGAAGTCGTCCTTGGGTTCAAATCATTATCTCCATGGTAAGAGGTTAAATCATGAATATTGTATGTAGGATGAGTGTGTTGGGAGCTCAATTTTGTAAGCATTGTCGTTTATCCTTTTCAAAATTCAACAAGGATCAATTTCTTGTCTTTGAGCTTGTTGTATGTACCAACAGCAACCTTTCCTTTGTTTAAATAACCCCACACAAGATCATTTTTCTTGAAAACTTGAATTCTTCGATGGGCATCTGCAGCATCTTTATAAGACTTGGTACTTTCTTGAAGTTTCTTTTTTACCTCTTCCTGAATCCTTGCCATAGTTGTCATAAAACCTTTAGCCATCTTGCTAGATGTTAGAATTTTAGCAAGGTCAAGATAATGATTAGGATTGTGTCCATAAATAATTTTAATTGGACTTTTTCCTGTACAGCGATTTACCACATAATTATAAGCAAATTCATCTCTAGAAAGAATTATTGCTTTGGCCTTTTGGAAGCAAAACTTCAAAGTAAATTTCCCAATGTTTGCTTTTTTATCTAGAGTGTACTATCTCACAACTGTATGGTGCTTGAACATCTTTATATCATTGCAGAGCTTTTCATAAATACAAAAACGATCCCGATTTTAGTGAAATTATATTTTCTACGAAATTAAAGTTTCGAAAATATTAGGAAAACTTACTAATTTTATTTCCTTTAGCATGCATTATAGACATTCGATACAATTTATCAAGTACTAAACATGTAGTTGATCTGATTTCAAAAGTTTTAACTTTTAACACACCTATCACTTATAGAAATTTAGAATAAATTTTATGTGAAATGTATGAATTTTATACACAACGAATGTATACAAGTATTAGTTGTGCACTCTCTACACCTACTCCCCTCACTAATATTGAAGAAGACGAAACTGAAATATAAAATTTATTTGAAGGGATTAATAGGTACAGATTTGATGGAATAGATTCTTCTAGTAATATGTCTACCGCATTTAATCAGATATCGAATGCAAGTCCAAATGCATTGTCTGCTAGATTACTTGATTACTTTAATCATCATATACCTTGTAATGCATCAATTAAAAAAAGTTCAGAAAAAGTAATTTACTTCTGGTGAAAGTACGAACTTCGACTGTTAGTGGTTTCTGCGATTGCAAAAGATTTACTAACACATCCGGTTAGCAATGTAGCTTTCGAGTCTGCTTTTAGTGCAGATAAGAGCGTTCTGTCTGAGGTCAAGAACCAGATGAAAAAAGATATTTTAGAAATATTAATGTGAGTGAAGGATTGACGAGACGTTCATTTTCGACTATAAGATAAATATGTCGAAATTGCATGTCCTCAAGTAAGTGATATTTAATTTAATCATATTAATAAAATTTGTTATTTATAATATTATTTATAAATTTTTTAAAAAAATTATATACGTAACAAGTTATTTGTGTATAATTTTTAACTCCACATACTCGAAATTTAAGTAGCTGACTCCAAAATCGAGAGCTCATGGGCCAAAGTTCGACCTTGGCCCTCGAGGAACGAAGCTCGGCTTGTTCCAAACGAGCTCGTGGGCAATAGGATCAAGTCGAGCTTCGTGGGCAATTGGGCCCTCGGCCCCTTGCCACCGCTATGCATGGCACAATCAAAATGCAATTTGAAAATTTATGTCGACTCGACTTATTGCCACTGCTATGAATGGCACAATCAAAATGCAATCTGAAAATTCATGTGGCTGCCATGTGCAGGCATGGGAAAATGGCGAAAATTGCTTTACATTCCCATTTCATTAATTTTTGACCTAGTTGCTTCTTTTGCAAAATTCTATCCATTTTGTGGTCCAATTCCTTATATTAATATAATGGTAAACAAATTATAATACTACTTACTGCTTGCATAATTCGTCAATGTCTTTGAACGACATCCTGACCTCTAACTGTGAATTGAACTCCTTTTCAAAATTGAAACGGAAGAAATTATAATTATTTTTCCTTCACCGGAAGATAATTAGCCCCTGTTTGATAACCATTAAAAAAAATCGTTTATTTTGCACGTAAATTAAAAAAAAAAATCGAACTTTTTAACCACATTTAAAAAAAAACAAAAAAAAACAAAAAAAAAAAAAACCTATTCCAAAACTCATTTTTAGCAAAAAAACTCTTTCTATGTTTGCCCCCCATTTTCCTAGAAACTCATTTTTCCAAAACTAATTTTCAATCACATTCCTTCATAAAATAATTTTACACATAAATTCGAAATTTTCTTTATTTTTTAGCCATATATTTTTAATAAAATTCAAAATGCATTTTGACCCCAAAAAAGGGCTCAAATAGGGGCTCAACATGTAGGTCCTCAGAAAATGGATAATATGATTCATCTAATTCCGACTTATCTTCACCAGCTACATCATGTTCATTGGTAGGACCTACATTTAATCCCACTAAGGCACATTCTGGTGCACTTTTATCATTTTGAAAATCATTGTCCTCCAGGTCTTCTTATAATCACTTGAGGAACCACTTTGTCATCCTCATGGTGCATGACTGGAATGCAAAAACTAGGGTTAGGATTTTTTCAATATCTTTTCAATTCAAGTAACAATCGAAGATTCCAATAAAAAAGAAAAAGTGCAAAACCATTTAGAACCGTAACAAAATTATCAAATACTTTGTCCACGAACAAACACTGCATATTCCAACAAAGTATATAAAGAACTTACCTCCATGTGGTCCCTATGCAGGGGCGGAGCCCAATGAGGTCTAGGGTGGGCACAGGCCTACACTGAACTTCTGGGCCATAATTTTTTTTTTTTTTTAGCAATATGATAACTTCCAGCCCAAGAGTGAAGCCCAACACCATGACCAATATATTCTATCTAATGTAAATGGCTCAAGACCACTACCCAACCCAATCCAAAAAACTAAAAACATCAAGTCGTAGCCTTCGCCTCTGTTCTCCTCCAGCTTCCATTTCAATTTGCAACCTCCACCTCTGCTTCCTACACCTCCACCTCCAGCCTCCGTTTCAAAATTAAACGATTTTACTGTGCTACGCCGAAGAGGCGGCGTTGTGCAGGGATTGTGATCAGAAAGTGCACGCCACCAACAAGCTTGCAAGCAAGCACCATAGGGTTCTTCTCACTAAATCCGCAAATCGGATGCCCAAGTGCGTGCCACATGTGTCAGGTATTTGATGTTTGAGCTGGGTATGCCGTATGGGTGTTTTCGTATTTTCTTTAGGTTATTCTTTAGAGGTTTTTTTTTTCTTTTAATACCGCATTTGATAAGTTTTGGATGGCATAGTTTACAATAAATTTAAAAAATCCATGTCTTTGTGAATCATACAAGATTGGTGTGTAGTCTATAGAGAACAAATTTTATGGAATTGAAATTTGGGTATTGTTGAAATTTGGTTATTGTTGAATTGAAATTGTTGAAATTTGGTATTGTTGACTTGAAATTGTTGAAATTGTTTCGAGTCTTTGTGAGCGTGGATATACGAGTTATGTTGAAAAAATGGTTTAAGAGTTTGTCAAGTGAGTTCTTCAAAATGAGTACATTTGTGATGTTTTGATTAAAGGCTGGTGTGTTGATGGGAAATTGGATGAAGCAAAAAGATTGGTCAGTGAGATGTATCGGGGAGGGTTTGAGATAGGTGCACTCGCTTACAATGCAATTTTAGATTGCGTTTGTCAGTTGTGTAGGAAAAAGGATCCGTTTAGGCTTCAATCCGAAGTGGAGAATGTGTTGATTGAGATGGAACGACATGGTGTTCCTCGCAATGTGGAGACATTCAATGTGGTGATTACCAATTTATGTAAGATTAGGAAAATCGAGGATGCAATGAAATTGTTTTATAGGATGGGGGAATGGGGGTGTTACCCGAACGAAACTACATTTCTTGTGCTCACGAAGAGTTTATATCAGGCAGCTAGGGTGGGGGAAGGTGATGAGATGATTGATAGAATGAAATCTGTAGGATATGGGGATGCATTGGATAAGGAGGCATATTACGTTCAATATCGATAAATTGTGCCCGTACTGGGTTAGTTTCCTGGCTCTGCCCCCTGTCCCTATGTATCTATATCAAACAACCTCATCTTCAATAAAGGGATTTTCTTCAATAACTGGAGCTTGTGGGTCACCTTTGTCATTCAATATCAAGGCAAGATTAGGGCTTCAAATGTCGTTTTTAACGAAAAATTAGTACATAGAGAAAATGAGATGTGTGGTTGGTATTAGGGTTAAACGTTGTTTTTACACTAAGCAAAAGGTCTGTCTCACACAAACAATCAAAGACGTATTTAGTCCCTATTTGTCTACCATTATTTTAAATCTCTTTTTTTTTCTCAAACTTTTTTTAAACAACATATTCCTAAATAAAGATATTTTGCACGTAAACCTAAATTTTTTTCTAATTTTCATTCAAACATTCTAAAAAAATCAACTATTTCAGAACTCATTAATGGTAGACAAACAGGGGCTTAACTTGATACATTTTAACATTTTGGTACCAGAAGTTAAGCATAGGCAACTTTTCGCATCTAAATTCCATTGAACACATTGTGATTTCTATCGAGTGGGTGGGAGTGTCAAATTTCTAACAAGTGATGATTGAATAACCATTTTAGTAGTTGAGCGACCAATGAGTTACGCTTCTAAATTTTTCAGTAAGTAATAATGCAAGGGAAGTTTAACGACCATTGATTAACTCAGATTGCAAAGTTTGAAGTTCAGCCACCTAATTGCCTACAAATGTGGAGCTTGTGGAAGACAAGCCCAATGACAACTATCTTCCTTTGCAACAATATTTCTCTCTACAAATCTTGTTTATAATTTCCTTCATGGTTGTAATTTTACTCAACCATAATGGACATTTTCTTCTATTTATTTAGGCAATGAGGTAAAGTCAACACTAAAAAAATTAGATATTATAAACTCATGTTGATATTAGAACTTTGGATACTGATGCTACCAAAAATCTGCACCTGCTTGATCTCGAGCTGGATGCTTGTACACACGCGAACAGATCTTCAATACATGAAACAAAGGCGTTGAGCTGTGTCCTTGTTGCCCCCTCAATGCCTAAGTCAGAGAGAATTTATGTTAAAAGTTGTATGCTAAAATATTATGTAAAATGTACATAAATAATGAGGCTGGGTCATGTATTTATAGATGTTAGAGATGGAGTCCTAAAAATATTCAACTTTCTATAGTCCTTATCCTTGTTATGCAAGGTGCTTGGGTTATGTTAGAAGTGCACAATTTGGGTTAGAGTGAAATTTGTAATAGATTAAGAGTTTGTATTTAAATAGAAAAAGTGAGGAGTTGTAGTTAAAATAGGATTAGCATTCCTAAGTAATGTGAGACGAGGTCAAGGAGCCTGGAAAAAAGTAATAGAACCCCGACCTCTATGAAAACCCCGACCTCAACTCTAAGCCCGAGCTTGGACCTAGCGTAATCAAGGTGGGTTGAGTTCGGGTATTGAGCTCGAGCTCGAGCATGCAACATTACTACGCATCACAGGCTCCTGTACATCTAGGTTGTAGCTAAAAGTTACGTGCTCGAGCTGCGAGGTGAGATGCAATGAGGTGTAGCAGCCTAAAATTGAACGTATTGGGTTGTTCGTATGTAACAGCTGGTTGCTAGACACATGTCGAATGCATGTGGGGCAGAGAACGAGCGATCTTGGATGGTTGACTCGTGGCATGATCCAATGGTCAGGATTGCATGACCTTTAACCGTCCTTTGACCCCTATAAATACCTCATTTTTACATCTCATTTTTCTATTTTTCACTCTCAACTCTCAGTAAAAGCAATTCGAGGTCGGGATTAGAGGGTTTTCGTGAGCGATAACATCTAAGTGGTAAGTGTTCGAGCCTTTAAGTTATCATTTAAGTAGTATAATGTCGAGTAGCAGTAGTGAGGGGTCGAGTAGTAGTAATCAGTCTTCTAGGACCTCGGATACTAGGAGCCCTGAGGATAAAGGTACGTCCATTATCCCTATGGTCGTACCTATAACCTCGCATCTTGAGGTCGAGACAGTTTTGACTTACCCTAGGGGAGCGACCAAGTATAAAGAGCACGTGATCATTAAAGCCTCTGGGGAGTTCAAGATTATGCCTCTTTGCGACGTTAGGACCCCTGACCCCAACGAAACAGTCGTAGATGCTTGAAAGGGAGAAATGACTTTCTTTAGGGATGCCCTCAAGGCTGGGCTTAGATGACCTCTCCACATATTCTTTATCCACTTCCTGACCTCATTCCTTATCTGTCCGGGCCAGTTAGCCCCTAACGAGTGAAGGCTCTTAGTTTATTTTTTTATTTTATATAGATGCCTCGAGGTGGAACTGAGAATCGACCTCTTGATGATGGTTTTTGATCTGAAGTTGTCGTCGAGGTATAATTGCTTCGTGTATTTATCCACAAAGGGGTTTAGACACCAGAAACCTCGAGCTCTCTTTGGGGTTGGAAAGTGCGTTTCTTTTTCGTTAAACCACAAGACCCCGACCACTCATTTAGCTCGAGCTGGGAGATCCCTCATAAGGATAGGTTCAATGAGGGTCAAGCATAATTCGAGATTTAGGAGAGGGATAGGTTAAGGCTAGTGAATCACGACCCTCTTGTAGCCAGAGTTGATTATTTACTCGAGGATGACACCCTAGATCTCGCCAACGTGAGGAAAATTGAGGGTACGAGCCTTAACTCTTCTTGCTTTTGTTATCTTTCCCGAACTTAAGAACGAGCCAATATCTTGTTTATTTTTGCATATTTGGAAATATCGTTCGATCCATCAAAGCTCCTCGCCAATGTGCACCATAAGGCAAAGGGCCAGAAAGCCCAAAGTGTTTGCCCATCGAAGGGGAAAAAAGAGCTCAAGAGATAAACTCGAGCAAGATCCCTAGTGGGGTTGGGCAATCATCGAAGAGCCCAGCACATCTGCCACAACAATCTCCCCAAGCTTCAGCTTGTGCCTCAACCCCCGTGCTACACCAAAGATAGATGACCTGGAGGATGATGCACCTCTACCCAGCTCGATGTTGGAGGAACACACTCGGTCTTCCCTCATCCTGAGTTTAGTGAACAAGTACTTAGATGAGGTTAAGCCGGGTGAGGGTGTAAGGGTACTTGAGCTCATGACTTTAAAGGTATGGATTCTATCTCGAATTGGTTTTGGCTATGAAGTGTTTTCCACGACATTGACTATTCATTATTTTTCAAACCTTGAGCATGGCCCGGGGTCAGCTATGAAGAGCCTGGGATCATCGAGCAATGTGGCCAAGCTCGAAGCACAAAACAAGCAGAAGGAAAAGCGGATTCGAGAGCTCGAGGTCGAGCGTGATCTACACGGATTGAAATAAGGAAAGCTTGAGATCAGATTGGGGTGGCAAAGGACGAGGACAAGGAGGCTAAACTTGAACTTATTCATGCGAGGAAGAGGTTCGGGGATGAGCTTGCTAGGGCCCAAACTCAAGCAGTACATGATTTCAAAAATTCTGAGGAGTTCGAGTTGTTTTTAGGTCAATATGGTTCAGGGTCATACCATTATGGCCTGAGGTGGCTCGATCATTTTTTAGGAATAACTTGTTGGACGACTCCCATTCTGTCATTGAGGATTTGAGAACGCTTAACGAGCTCACAAACGAACTTGAGCTTTTAGCATTCGAGCCAAAAGATGACGAGGGGAGGAGGTCGAGACTCATAGCCATGAAAATCCAGCAGACATGGCGGATCTAGATTAGGACCCCGCCCTGAGCTATGATTCTTTTGTTTTTTTGGAAAAATGTAACCAAGTACATTGCCCGATCTGGGTTTATCTTTTAATTTCAATGTCAGCCCGATATTTTGTGTTTATGTCAATTATGCTCGTTCACTCCATATATCGATCTCAAGAACTAATCAATGTCTAGGTATAGTTGGGATAATTTAAGATCAAGTTCTTTGTTCAATGCTTAAGCTTGGGCACATAATGTTACACAAGTAGCTCAAGCTTTTGAACAGTTTTTGCTTAATTCTTAGCTCGAGCGTTTCACTTGACCAGTTTTTGGCCAATAAGCTCGAGTTTTTGTTTGATGATGTTAGCTCAAGCATTTTACTTGTACCTTTTTTTTTTTGTGGTGGTATGTGTGAGCCATGAGGTCGCTCGTGGATAGTATCATCCCCATTGTCGACCTCGGCATAATTTGATTTTGAAGAACAAGGAGTATTGAGGTCGGGTACATTATAGCTGACAGATGTATCAGCTGCATGCACGGAGCACGACCTTACGCTGATGTAAGTTGTTAGCTACATGCAAGGAGCACGACTTTACGCTAATTTAATGTGTTAGCTGCATGCGCAGGGCACGACCTTACGCTAATGTAATTTGTTAGCTGCATGCGCGGAGCACGACCTTACACTTGCGCGGGGTACGACCTTACGCTGATATAATTTGTTAGCATGCACGGAGCACAACCTTACGCTAATTTAATGTATTTGGGACAGGTTCTTACTGTCGAAACGAATGTCAAATAACGAAAGAGTAAAAGGCACATAGGCCATAACTAACTAAAAAAAATAAACTGTTTGAGGGCATGCAAGTCCGAACCAGAACCAAAAATAAAAATGAAAAGGTAAAAAACAAAACTGCCTAAGTACGAAATAGAAAACTAAACAACCTAGATACCTGGGTGCGTAATTAGCTACTTGTAATAAATTTTCAAGTTATCAGCATTCCAAGGGCTCCAGAGTGGTCTTCCCAAGGTATCCTTTAGACTGTATGCACCGCCTCTTACTTTCCGTATAACTTTGAAAGACCCTTCTCATACTGGTCCTAGTTTCCCTAGAGGATGCCCAACAGCTTCTACCCTCCTAAGGACTAAATCACCAACACTGAATCTCCTTGTTTTGACCTTGGTATTGAAGTGCCTTGTCATTTTATTTTGATAACCTGCGGTCCTCAGTGAAACTTGTTCTCATACTTCTTCAAGTAAATCAAGGTGTTTGGTCGTTTATCCCTCGATGTGTGGTTCGATCCTCCTCTCTGTTGGAAGGCCGACCTCAATTGGTACCGTGGCCTCTACGCCAAAAGCTGGCATGAAAGGGGTCTCACCTGTTGCTGTCTTATGGAAAGTTATGTACGTCCAAAGTATGGCGGGTAGTTCCTCGGGCCAGCTATCCTTGGCATCCCCTATCCTCGTTCGAAGATCTTGTAATATGATTCGATTAGTTACTTCAGCGAGACCATTACTATGAGGGTGTGAGACTGAAGTTAGGCGGTGGTCCATCCCGAGGTTGGCACAAAAGTTTCCAAATTGCAAATTATCAAATTGCCTTTTATTATCCGTTATCAACACCTTTGGTATCCCGAACCTACACACAATAGACTTCTACACTAATGATCTGAGCTTAGGCTCTGAGATGATTGCCAAGGGTTCCGCTTTTACCCACTTGGTGAAGTACTCCACTGCTACAGCATCGAATTTCAGTTGACCTCTCGCCAAAGGAAATGGTCAAAGGATGTCAATTCCCCATTGCTTGAAAGGGGCATCACATGGGATGGAAGTTAGTTCCTTAGCATGAGTATGTATGATATTGCCGAACCTCTGGAACTTGTCACATCTCCTTACATAATCCGATGCATCCTTCTTCATGTTAGGCTAGTAATACCCATACCTTGTAAGCTTGTGGCAAGTGCTCGAGCTCCTTGATGATTCCCACATATACCTTCGTGAACCTCTGTTAGAGCTTGAAGGTACTTAGAGGGTTTGAGACATCTGAAGTAAGGTAGTGTTAAACTCCTGCGAAATAAGACTCCTCCAATAATGCAGTACCTCGATGCTCTAGTCTTAAGGCTTCTTGCTGCCCGGGGGTCAAATGGTAGGTTCCTGCTATTTAAATACTCTAATATTGGATCCATCCAAGAAAGTTCATGATCAATGTCCTTGATGTTTGGCTTCTAATTTATGCTAAGCTTTGTCACCATCTTGATGTGTACCGTTCTGTCCAGTCTATCTATCACCATGAACATAAGCCTAGATAATGCGTCGACCTTCGCATTGTCAACTCTAGCAAATTTAATTATCTCACAGCTTTTAAATCGTCTCCGAACATCATGCACCTTTAAGCAGTATAGGCTCATTTTCTCTCAAAAGCACCTTCGATCTAGCCAACCACCAATTGTGAGTCACTGAAAACTTTAATGTGCTCAAGTTCAAGGTTGTATACCAGTCCTAGAGCTAGGACAACAGCTTTATACTATGCTTCATTGTTAGTGGCTTCAAATTCGAACATGAGTGCATATTGGATCTCAGTTGTCTTGTTCGGGTACGTGATGATAACCCCAGCGCTCAATCATGAACTGTTGGATGCTCCATCTACGAAGATTTACCAAATTTCCAAGGTCTTGCTCGGGTCTTTCTCCTGTGGCCCCTAGGCCTAGGGGTAAGATCTGTAATGATGTCCGCTAAAGCTTGTGTCTTAATTGCGGGCCACGGTCTGAACTCGATATCAAACTCGCCCACTTCAGTAGTCTACCTGAGACGTCTAGTTTCTATAGTGTGTCTAAGTGGTTGATTAGTGAACACAACAATTGGATGAGATTGGAAATATTGATGTAGCTTCCGGCAGCTATAACCAAGGCAAGTGTAGGTTGTTCGGCCAATGTATACCGAGTTTCTGCATCAAGAAGTACTTTACTCACATAATAAATAGGTCATTAGACCTTTCCAACATTCTTTACCAATACCTCACTTACTGCATTCTCAGAAACAACCAAGTATAACAACAATATGTCACCAGGTTCTGGCTTGGTGATAACCGGAGGCGTTGCCAATGTTTGCTTCAGTTCTTGAAAGGCTAAACTACATTTCTCATTCCAATTGAAACTCCAGTTACCCCTTAGAACTTTAAAAAAATGGAAGCACCTGTCTGCTGCTTGGGATACAAACCTATTGAAGGTAGCAACTCGACCTGTTAATTTTTGAATGTCCTTCTTGCAACTTGGAGGTTCCATAGATATCAAGGCTTCGATCTTGTCGGGGTTGGCCTCTATTCCTCTTTATGTGATCATGAATCCTAAGAACTTGTCGAAAGCCACTCAAAATGCACATTTTGTAGGATTCAACTTCATCTTGTACCTCTGCAAAACGAGGACCTCTTCAAGGTCGGAGATATGAGAATCCACTTGCTTGCTCTTAACGACCATGTCGTCTACGTATGCCTCGATGTTCTTCCCTATCAAGTTGGCAAAGACCTTATTGATAAGCCTTTGATATGTTGCCCCTTCGTTCTTCAACCCGAATGATATGACCCTATAATAGTAAATGGCTGAATCCGCCATAAATGAGGTCTTCTCCTGATCCTCTTCTACTATTAAAATTTGGTGGTACCCAGAGGAAGTATCCAGAAAACTGTATAATTTATGACCTGAGGTGTTGTCCATAAGATTATCGATTCGAGGTAGAGGATAGCTATCCTTAAGGCATGCTATGTTCAGATCTGTAAAGTCGATGCAGACTCGCCACTTCCCATTGGCTATCTTGACAAGAACAATGTTGGCGAGCCAATTGGGATACTGGACTTCCCGAATGAATTGTGCATTAATGAACTTAGCAATTTCTTCTCGTATGACTTTCCCCCTTTCTAGCGCAAACTGTCTCCTCCTTTTCTTCACTGATCTTGCATCTGGGTTTATGTTGAGTCTATGTACTGCAACTTTGGGGTCAACTCTAGGCATATCTTCGACATTCCAAGCGAATGCATCGATGTTGCGAGACAGACAATTGATAAGTTCGACCGTGATTATAGAATCAAGATCTTGACCATTGGTAACTCTTCTACTAGGCTTGAGCTTGACCTCTTTAATCTCCTCCACTGGGGCAAGTCTCCCATGATGCTCAAGGTCAAGCTCGAGTTCCGAAAGTTGCATGACACAAGTCTTGATCTCCCAAACACTGGTTACATAGCATTGTCTGGCCACTGCTTGGTTACTTCGAACTACCCCGACTCCATTACTTGTAGAAATTTTCATTGCCAGTTGAAAATTTGAGACAATTGCCTTAATCTCATTAAGTAGGGGCCATCCAAGTAGGGCGTTGTATGCCATGGGTGCGCGAACTACTTGAAAGGTTGTGATCTGTGTTACCTGCTTACCTTTTGATCCCAAAGTGAGAGGTAACCCGACAATGCCTTTCGGAATGATGACACCACCTCAGAACCCCTGAAGGAGGGTTTTGACCGGTTTGAGCTGCTCTGCTGAGATGCCCATCTGAATGAAAGTCTCGTGTGACAATACATTAGCTGCGCTTCCATTATCCACCAGAATTCTCCTCACCTCAAATTCGCAATGATTGTCAAAATAACCAAAGCGTAATCATGAGGAAAGGACACGCCTTCCAAGTCCTTTGATCCAAAAGTGATGTCTTCCACCTTACCTAGATCTATGAGTACCCATAAATCCCCGCTTGATGAGGGCTTCAATTTCTTTCTTCAGAGCGAAGCAACCTTCAGTAGTGTGCCCATGATCTCGATGAAAATCACAATACTTACTTCTATCATGAATGTCTGGTGGAGCCCGTAGTCTCGAAGGCCACTTCAACTCTTTAAGGTCTTTGATTTCATCAAAATGTTAGATCTTGGGGTGTTCAAACAAGTGAAGGATATTGGAGGGGGGTCATGCCTTGGCTTGCTTCGAAAAGGATCCGGACGCAATGTTAATGTACTTCTCAGCCCAAGTAAGTAAGTCAGTCACCGATTTAGGAGGGGTCTTTGATAGAGACGTCTTGAATACTTCACATCGTACAATATATGTTAAGGCAGAGACAGCGCCTTCAATATGTAGGTCAGGAATCTAAAGTCTTTCTTTGTTTAACCTCGTCATGAAGTTGAGAAGTGTTTCATTGGGTCTTTGATGTATCTGCATGAGTAAAGCGGTCGTCTTCCTAATATGCTCGCTGCTTGCGACAAATGGCAGAGAACTTATCGGCCAAATCTGAAAAAGAGGCTATGGAGTTGGGCTATAATGTGGAAAACCAATCCCTAACTGCATTAGCGAGTGTATGAGGAAAAGCTTTGCACATTACTGCATCAGGTGCGATCTACAAGTTCATGATATCCGTGTATATATTGAGATGGTTGATGAGGTTGGTTGTCCCGTCGTATTCCTTCACCCGAGGATACTTGAATCTGTCTGGCAGAGGATGTGACAAGACTTCAAGGGTGAAAGGGGTGTTAGGGGTGAATCCCGTTATCGCTTGAGTATTCTGAAGCATACCAGCTATGATCCCATCCTGAATGATCTTGGCAATTTCATTGGAATCCATAGTGACTCATCTCGAGCCCGAGGTCGTGCGAGGTACGCCTAACGTTTCGACATCACCTGTGCCCCAGAATGTGAGGAGGAGCTCGAGTTCGAGCATCTGCCATTAAACTATCCTACAATGCTGGCGCTGGATGCGGATTTCTTTGACTCAGCAACTGAGTTAGCACGGCAACTTGCTGGTGAAGCTCTTCGAAAGCTCCGGTAATAATGATGGCCCGTTGGGATATTGGTATTTCTAATGACTCTTCCTGTGGGGCTGGAGGGTCTTCAGTGGGTGGATGTGGACGGATGAGCTTGCTAGAGGAAGTTCTGAACGTGTATTAACCATAGCTTTTGGTAGCGATTTCCACATACGGCGCCAATGATACTACCAAAAATCTACACCTACTTGATCTCGAACTAGTTGCTTGAATCACACGCGAACAAATCTTCAATACCTGAAATAAAGCCGTCGAGGTGTGTCATCGTCACCCCTCCGATGCCTAAGTCAGAGAGAACTTAT
>CAIGRP010102959.1:0-30632 GCA_903798385.1 Fraxinus cuspidata | reverse complement strand
TAAATTTTAATCATAGTTATCGTGAAGATATTGAGTATAATATTTCTTTCATTTTTCAGGAATCATCCTGTGCCATCTCTAGCTCTGATGAATGAAGTTATCAAGATGGAAAAATATTACATTTTTGGATAAAGAAATGAAATTTAGTTACATTATAATTCTACTTGCAAATGTTTAATTTTGGATATTGTTTGTTTCTAAATAGTTTGAGCATTATTTGATGTATTTTAAGATTTTGAATTTGTATTTATATAATAATAAATTTTTAAAAAAAAATCGGGAAGGCCCTGCCCCGAACCCTCGTGCCCCGTCCCACTAACATCCCTAATCTCGGAGAAGATGATCAAATCCCGAAAGGGATTACCTCATTAGTTCTCCAAGGTGGACAACACAAGCTCTTATGACAAAGCTGAACGTCATGAGAAAAGCTCCTACATGGGTGAACCATCCACCATGTAGGGAAGTACGGGAAACCTCGAAAAGGAGGATCGGAACCCTAAAGGGATTGCCTCGTTAGTTCTCCAAGACAAACAGCACAAGTCTCTCATAGCGAAGTTGAACGTCATGAGAGAAGCTCCTACATGGGTGAACCATCCACCATGTAGGGAAGCGCTGGCGCTTCAAAAGAGAAGATTGAATCCCAAAATGGATCATTGCATTGATATTATAGTTAGAAAAATATGTATCTTATGGAGGTCCAAAGCTTGGAAGTTATAATTTATATTTGGAGGACATCGTGATTACTTCAATATCACTTGCAAGTTATATTTGTGAAGGTCCCAATACTTGTGCTTAAATTATGAACCTTATCGCAAGTTATATTTTTTTAGAGTTATTGATGGACGTTTCAATATTTGGTAAATTCAAACAAGATAGAGAATTATGTATTTCACTAAACAAAGGAATTTTTACATGGGGGCCTCTGCCAGTACAATACAGAGTAAAGTAAAAAAAAACTATACTATGCTGGAGGTGGCAATGTGACTAATACCTCCATAGTAGGTTCTTCAGCAGTTGGGGCTCTTTTGCCCCAAGCTTCATCCACAAAAGCACTTTCCTGGTCTCCTACCTCTATATCTTCACCGTCTGATTGAGCATCTCCTTTCACCGTCTCCACCTCCTCTGTTAAGCCAGTAACTTTACGAGACAACTCCCCCACCTGTTGATTTAAGACAACATTTTCCTTATTGGCTTTCTCCAAGGCCTCAGTAGCTAGCATTTGGTAGGCGTCCGAAGCCTCCAACTGCTTCGTCGGGAAAGCCACTTCGCTTTGGGATAAGTGGACTTTCTTCGTCAGATTTTCTATCTTCTCCATTGCCAAAGAGAGCTTCACGGACTCTTCAACCTTCTGTTTCTTCAGTGCCTCAATTTCAGCCCTACTAGCTGCCTCATCGGCCTGAGATACTTTATTCACAAACTCCTTATTTTTATTTTGAAGGTTTTTAAAGAAGGCTTCAGTCTTTATGGACACTCTAAAAGCCCTCCCCACTTGGTTGACCATGGTGGTGAAGAGGTCCACCGCGTTGCTGGTCTCCACAAAGTTTTACCACCTATCTATTCAGAACTTATAAAATATAGATATGGTAGTTTGGACCTCTGAATGAAGCATGGTTAGAACTTCAGGAGCCAGTTCATCGCTCCTAAGAGTAATCACAAGCTTAGGGAAGGTCAAATCTGACGCCATCAACCTACTTGAGGTTCTAGTCTTCTTCGACGACCCTTGCCCTGACGACTCCAGAACAGTTGGCCTCTTGTGGCCCACTTTGGCCGCAGCTATTAAAGTTGTCATCAAATTTCCCAAGCAAGGACTTAAGAATATGGGGGTGGGTCATTGTTGATCCACCTTCTCCGGTGGCGAAGAAATGATGTTTTTTTCTTGGGGACCTCATCTACCATCTTTTTCCTCTTATCCTTCAAAGGAGGTCACCCTTCTCCTTCTTGGCTACTATCTTCCCGGTTGACCTTCTCTACTTTGTCCCTCACCTGCTTTGCAGCAACAGATGAGGGCTTCAACTCTTTACTCCCAACCGTGGAGGTGTCAGTAAAGATTATGGCCATGTCAGGAGTAAGATACCTCCTATTTTTGAAGTTTTCTACAAACACAAGGGACAAGGTCAGCAACGTTAATGCAAACCAGTAAAACAGGACTTATTAAAAGTTGATATTACCTCTTCGGCCTATTAAATTAAATTCTTCAAAAAAACCATTTGAAGCTTATTAAACGGTCAAATTCATGCAACGAGGAGGGATGTCGGTAAATGTCCCAAATGATCTCCCACTCACTCCGGCTAAGATCAAAGAATTCAACCGACCAACAAGACATCAGAAAAAGGTTAAGATTAGAATCAACATTAATTGGAAAAAAGAGGACAAGTGCGGCACTCACGAGCTTCAGAGTAGGAGGTCGGAACTGTCACGTAGGGGAACTGTGTTACCCTCACACTCTTTCCATTTTTCTCTCACCCAAGAGCACGTCTCCTTCCATCCTTTGATTGAGGAGGGAAGGCCTAAGATGAAGGAGAAATATAACCCTTACGGACATAATGAGTACCACCCCTTAGAGTCCCTTTTCCCAAGACCCTTGGATGGAAAATGGTCTAGATGACGTGGAGGGGCATATCATCTCCAAGTGAGGTCTCCGTCCACAAAAAGTAGGTCCATACTAATTGGGCCAAAGCGTTGGGGATGAGATGGATAGGAGCCAACCCGTACAATCTCAGAATGGCTCTAAAGAAAGGGTAAAGAGGCTACCGAAGCCTCCCCTTCAGAAGGAACTCACTGACAACGATGCACCCTTACCTTAAAAAGTAAACACCCTCGTCAAGAGATGAGAAAAGGAGTTCAATATCGTATGGGATATGGTATTTGTCCCTAAGATTTGCTAAGTGGGACATATTAACGGTTTAAGAGATTTTGGCTGTCCTGAAGAACCCCTCCCCCTCCCCTCCCCAACTATTTCTACTACCCTCCCAGAAGATAAAATACTCTGTCCGACTTAGATAGCTCGAACCAAGTCGGTCGTGTTCATTATTGTTATCCCCATTTCAGATGCCACTTGGCTAAGATCTAGGTCCCCCCAACAGAGTGTGAAGAAGTCATCTATTTAAGTTTAAAATTTTGTAAATACTTACTGATTACTCGAAAGACGATGAAGAAAAGTCATCGAAAGTACGAATGCAAATGAGGAATGAGAAATTGAGTGATTTGGGGAATAAGTTTACTGATTTCGTAAATGGCAAAGTGATTTTTTGCCCCAAACGGTTGCCTTTTATGGGCAAGGACTCTTAATCACAACTGTTAGATGTCGATCCGGGTCATCTAACCATTCATTCGATTTTAAATCTGAGCCACTTAGTACGTCGAACTCTTCATCTTCTACAGTCTAGATCAGTTTGTCAGTTTTACGTGCTCTAATGCATCTGCATTTCATAGGACACGCATATAACAACCATCAGTTCACATTAAATGCGATGATAGTTATGAGTATAGGAAGACGAACCACTTCAATTGTCTTTTCCTGAAAACGTATTAAATCAGTTGTGTCTTCTTGAAAACATATGAAACGGGAAATCATTTAGGCGCAATAATTGATGGCTCATCACCTTTCCAACATTTCAAAAAATTTGATCCGTTATAATTAATGAGTCACAACCTCAGCAAGTAGCAGAGGCACCTCACCTCAACTGTATTGGGTGTGGCTTCAGATATACAAGCAACTTCTGAGAGGACAGCCTCGGACAAATCTGTCATATTAGCGCTTCTCCAATTTATTCTAGAAATTCAGATGTCGATAGGTATACAGCTTCAGACAACATGGATAGGTAATTTATATAGATCGGCTACTTTCAAATTTTCAATATAATCTAAATATTTATACTCAAACTTGGGGAACTATTGTGATGTGTAAAGTAAAAACCATCCCTGAAAAAAAAATTCATACAAGTCCATGCATTAACATAAATAATCATTCATAGACTAGGGGGACTATTGTTATGTCCCTCGCCACCGAGGCTACAATTAAAGTGCCACATCCCAGTCTTCATAGAAAGGAAAGTCAACAAATATCCCAAGTGGTCAAAAGAAAAGAAGTCAAACAAAGGCTAAAGCTCATGTGTCAAAACACTGTCTGAATGGCAGAAGATATAAGCCGAAGCGCTACAAGAAATCACTTAAGAATCTGAAGCTTTTCACTCTAAGGACCACCAATACGAAGTTCTTTCCGGCATAAGCCCTCAGTTCTTCCGAAGTTCCTGAAACTGAAGTTTTCTCTTATAAGATCTATAGAAAATCTTTAGGAATGATTGATGTAACGTTTGTAATAAAGAATGTCAGGTGTGTCAATGTATAGGGCGTTTGACCCATTGTTAATTTATTTATTGTATGATAGACTTAGTGATGTGAAGTTTCGATCTAGGAGATGAGGCCACGTGGTTCTAATCCAACGGACGCCACATCGGCCAGAACATTATAAATAGGTGGTCTTTGTAAATGGAAGAGGACTTTTTGAATACTGATATATACGAAAATACACAAGACAATTTGATGAGAGCGAGAGGCAACGATCTGATCAGAGCGAGAGCTGAAGGAGAAGCAAGAGATGAGAGAAATTGACAATTTGATTTTCAAGGTTTCAGTTTTGTAAATTAAGTTTTTTTTTTTCAAATATTTTCATTAACCAGGTTGGGTTGGATTATGTCAGTTTTTAATTGGTAACCCACAATCTGACTAAAATTTGACTATAAAACTCGAACACAATCCAACTTAATTAACTACAAAAATCGACCCAAATTGATTCGATCAATTGATTTAATTTGGGTTAGATCGATTTTTGCCCAACCCCAATTATAGCCAGCACGTTGAAGATAATGTAATTATATCATGTACAATTGTTAATTTTACTTGTTCCTATATGTTATAAAATAGAAAGAAAATAGAAAAGTCAATAAAATTGTGCGTTTTATTAAGAACCAAAGCTCTTTATTTATAGGAAATTATTAGGGATACAACAGTCATAATAATTAGGGTTGTAGGGATTAAAATTCATTCATAAATACTACTATATTTACAACACTCTACATTGAACGACTATTTAAATAATAACTATCTCATTGACACATTGTTTTGACAAAAATTCAACATAACAAAAATGCCAACAAGTAAAAAAAATACCAATAATTTAAAGTAATAAACTATTGCCTCATTAAAATCTTATAAAAAAAAAATCCAATGAGACTAAACTTGATCAAAGGAAAAATAGTATAACTACTTCCCCTAATTTCAATGTTTGTATCAAGCGATCTATGTATCGTATGTCAATATATTCAATATTGATGTCTTGTATGTCATTGTCTTGAAGAAAACTCAGTGGGACAAAATAACTCTTCTTGTTCTCTTCGGGAGTTTCATACATAACAAAATATTATTTTCAGAGAATATACCTTATTAAAACCTTATTAGAAAAATCCATATAAGAAAAATCATAATGAGGGAAAAGAGTACATTATTCTTTTGACGCTTCAAAAATTGTCTCGTTAAAAACCTTGCATGAAAACCAATAGAAGAAAATCTTGATCAAAGGAAAAAAGAAGCAACGCGTAGTTACTCTCCCTTATGATAATATCACGTCAATTATATTTCAAACATATTAAATCCTTCAGTAATAACATTAATAGTTGTGTTATATAAGTTGACTGGAACTGAATTTCAAGTTTCATGTATTGTCAGGATAACAAAGTACGAATATATGATTCCATCTACCATGAAATTCACTACATTGAGAGTCATTCATTATATATTACAATTTTATTTTTCTTATTTCATTTTCATATAAGTGTACACATTTAGATTTTCAGACTGCAAGTCTAGAAACTTCAAGTTTCTTTAATAAATACAAATTTGATAAGATTGCGTCCTTTTTAGCCATCATATCTTCAATCGAGATGCGTCAATAAATTTATTTCGATATTTTTGCTATTCATAATATGAAGTGGTACATCATGTACAAAGGTATAGTCAAAAACCTTTTTCTTTTCGATCCTATTTTTCTCATAATGACATAACTTATTGAGATATCTCAATTTTTCAACATATTAGGTACCTGAACATTTTTTATGGGGTTTCACATTTTTTTATGTCTATATACTTATCAAAAGTGTATATGCCTTCTAAATGGGACCATATTTGCTAATTTCTCCATTTTGGTTCAGATATTTTTATATTAGAATTGAATACATCACGCTTCAAACGTGCCATAAATTATCAAATATAATATTAACTAATTGTCCACCAGGACGTTAATTCAAGTTGGAGTGTTTAAAATTGGTGTGTGAAATATTGTTGATCTCTTTGGTTAGTAAATAAATCTTAATGTTTCAAACTTCTGGTTCGAATTATCTTTTTCAAGGATTTAGATAATGATGTATTTGTACATTATTTTCAATTTCTTAATTTTCCCCTAATGTTGAGAGTATTGTCCAATCAATTGACAATCAGCAAACCGCTTAATAAAATATCATCAGTTAGGACTTGAGATATTATATAAGGATTCAAACTACTTATTTATTCTATGCATTCTTTACTTTCTATCTCAGTACATTGTAGTGTATCAATTTTACATATACAACACTATTAAAATAATTAGATGGAAAAACTAGGATCTAACCATAAGCCAATTATAATAGGGAGAATTATGATGTTCGCATGATGCGTAATAGCATTCCCTAAATAGAAATGAGAAATACTTTGTTCTCAATTAAATTAATTGAAAGCTTTTAACAAAAAATAGTATTAAATTGATATCACAACTAATACTTATTAAAATGTTGAGATTTAGGATTACTAATATTAACAAAACACGATGTCTCGATTGTATAATTTGAAAAAATGTGCTCACAATTTAAAATCTGAGCAGTAATTTCACAAACTTTAGGTTACGAACACCATACAATCATCTAATAGATGTATCAAATTTATTAGACACAAATAATATCTAGATGGTCAATGTGCAGGTTGACAGGGGCCCATAAATCATCCTAATTAATTTTTAGAAATATACGGAATTCAGACCATGTTTTAGCTAATGATGTTTAATGATCAAATTTCAATACAGAGAACAAATAGCATATAGAAATTCATTGGAATGAAGAATCTTCGGGTTCTTCATTGAATGTCCATTTAAATTTTTAATTTCACATCATTATTGATCTAATGATGGTCCAACTGGTCATGTCAAACAATAAAATCAAATTAAATTTCTGGTTCAATATAGTGTTTCTTTAAATTGTACCACACATTTTAGAAGTTAGCAGGTTTATTTTTAATTTAGTAGAGTATAAATTACTATTAATAATAAAAATTTATTCTAAACACAATGCGGTATTGACTCTTTTATAGTAACAAAACAATATTACAGAAGAATATTATTATATACTTGGTTATGATTACTCACAATTAATAGAGCAATATTTTATTAGAAATATCGATACATTTAAATTAATTATAATATTCTTCTAAGATATTAATATGTATAAATTTGTACTTCTTCAATAACACAATATGTTATTTATCAAAAATACGACAATGTATTTTTTTTTCGTTTTTTATTTTTATTTTTTTTATTGTTTTTGCTTCTTCTGGAGTATATATCAATTTGTAGTGACATGCTGTTTAGGAGCAGATAATTCTTTTTGAAACATTTATATAAGGTGGGTTGTGTTTTTTCTAGAACATTAAAAACATATTCATTTAATAAAAAAATATAACTTATAGATCTGCTTCTTCAGGAGCACGAGTTAAATCAAAATATTTAACTAATTTAAAAATTCAAACTATAATATATAATAGAAATAGAAAGACTTTTAAAGAATATACTTACTTGAATTTGAAAACTTTAGAAAGTTTTGAACAATTGACAAATCTCATATTCATCAAAGATAAATTTTTTTAAAAAAAAAAATTATAGTACTTAAAAATTTGTTATTGTTCACGCAGCTATTCCTCACAAATTAACCGCAGGATTTTGATGTTAATCGTTGGATTTGAAATAAAATAAGTTATGAACTTCATGTCCAAATTGCATGACGATTGGATCACAACATGTTGAGATATCAACATTTTTATCACAATTGTGCAGGTTGTTTAGATTCTACGAATTTCTACACTGTTGATTCTGAAATAATAATACAATTTTTTCATAATATATCAATATTGGGTCAATGAACTTCGGGTTCGTGATAATATTTAATTCAATCATTTTTATGAATGTGTAGCACATACTAGAAGAGAGTGACACTAATTTTTCTTTTATTTGCTTCTAGCCAAATACAAAGGAAATGCAAAGATATTTTGAGGGTGTTTGGTGGGGATTAAAATTAGATTTTTAGTGGATCGTGATAGAAGTTTTTGAAATGTGTGGTTGAAAAGACTTGGGACACATGAAATATGTGGTTACTATTGACTGTTTGATTTTGACTTAAATTAAAATCAGATTTAAATTATATTATTCTTGCATCATCTCAATATGATATCAATTGCAGCTAATATCTTAAAAGTAGGCAAATTTCTTCTGAATCTGCTAAAAAAAGTACATTGTCAATATAATTTTGTATTATTTGATAAAACAATACAAGTTTTTTTGGAGCTTTCAATGATATTCAATGCACCTAATATCAAATTAACATTATTTTATGCTAATGCTAAGTCTAGAAAAAAGTTTATCTTGAAAGACAGAGTGCATATATGGACTATGAACTAAACATGTATTTTGATAATTCATCTCGAATATTGTGATATTTACCATTTGAATAATTTCACAATAAAATAAAATAAAATACAATTAATTTAATATGATAATATTATATGATTTAATCAATCAATTATTCAAACTAATCAATGTCAACATGATATTAGTTATATAATTTCCTTCAGAGATAAATATTAATTCAAAATAATATGTTCTTTGAAATATGTGCTACTTCGAGGGCACTTTGTATTTTATTATTACTTTTTCAAGAACAATATGTCAATATTCTTCTGAAATATTGAAAATTATAATTCATGCTCTTTAGAAACAATCACATATTATTATAATATATTATACAAGGATTAACTTTCAAGACTAAAAATATAATTTATGTTATATCGTGTTTAATTATACTCTTCGAGAGCAGATAAAATCTAACTAAAATATTTGTCAATAGTGTGCTATTTCAAGAGCACCAATAATTTATTTATTCATCAGGAGTAAAAATATAATGTATTAGATCTTATAAAATTATATTTTTCGGGAACAAGTAATACTCTAATACAATATTGATATTTATAGAGTTGTTCTTCTTCAAAAAACAACACATGATACGTATCAACTTAATAATATAAAAAATCTAAAAATTGATTGTATTCACAGAGAACGAACATCAATTTAATATATTAATTGGCAAAATAATTTATTTGCTAAACTATTTTAAATTGATTAATTAATTTAATATATAATAATTATATAATCACAAACGACAAATTGCTTACGGCCCACAATAAAAATTGTTACCAAATTTGATTCCGTATCCGATTCAATAAACTATACAAAGTTTCATGCAAATTCCTGCAAATTCGAGCGCACTATTAGATATAAAATCTATGATTAGGTTACAAGACCTACCACAAATTCTATCACGATATTCAAGTAAACGGATATTTTGAGCGCGGACAGCAGACTTGGGAATCAGGTCACAGTGAATTGGGCCACCATTCTTTAGTGCGAAAAAACAAATTCACGTAATTACTATCACCGGAATTCATTACAGTATAAAAAAAAATTATTTTTTAAAGAGAAATCGTTCTGATAAAGTGTTATAAACTATAGAAAAAATTAAAAAAAGAGTTAATAAAATTGTATATTTTATTAAGAACAAAAGCCACATATTTATAAGGAAGGATTATGACTGCGAGAGATACAACAGTCATAATAAATAGGGTTGTAGGATATAAAAGTCATTCATAAATACTACTATATTTACAACACTATTTAATTTATTGTTAATTACATTATTTTTTTTTTTTTTTTTTTTTTTTTTTTTTTTTTTTTTTTTTCTCCTTTTCCTTTAGATAAATTTTTTTTTTTTTTTTTTGGGGAATTAATAAACAAAATCAAATGAAGATAATCAAGGGGCACAAGGCTAAGTGATTCAATCTACTCACAAGTTTTTTTTCGGGTAGATGTATAGCTCTAGTACTTGCTAAAGATTTTATTTAATGTTTGACTCATTTTTCTATAAGTATTCCATTTCTTTTGTTGTAGGAATTTTTTTTTTTTTTGTACGAATGTACCTTGAGACATGTAGAATGATTGATTACGATGGAATATTATATCGATGTTGGATTGTTATAATATATTTAGATGGCTGTTACGTTTTAAATTTTGAATTTATTGAATTCTAATGGCTGTAGTATATTTAATATCGTATTGAATTTGGATGACTTTAACAATTTTTGTACTTAGGTTGAATTTATTTTATTTAGAAGGTATAATATGCAAGTATTTAGTATTTAGGTTAAATTTAATGGGTATTTAATTTAATGATTGTATTACTTTTAATATGTTTTATTTTTAACAATTTAGTTTCATATTGTTCTATTGGATTCAAGGTTACCCTCAATGGACGATTGGTCCAACCTCAATCGAATCATATCCTTTCAAATTGCTATTTTTAATGTAATTGAAATTGGCCCCAACTAAATTGGATACAAACTTTTGAAAAAGATTTCAGCAAATTCAACAAAAATGGCATTAGCGTGTAGTGGGCCCAAAAGTTTGCCCAACAAAGAAATAAACGGATCCGACATGAATTGGGCCCAAGTCCAAATGATTTGGTCAGGTTTCAACACATGGACGGATTAGTTCGATTTGATCTCTCATCAAATCGAATTTATTGGATTGGGTTCGGATTGTGTCCAAAACCGATTCGATCCGATCCAATCCACTTCTAGCCCTACCTACTAGCATGTTTGGCTAAACTTTCAAATTTGCTTATAAGCAAATATATTTCTAACTAAAGGCTTAATTTTTAAAATAAGTTATTTCTTTAATTAAAAATAAGGAATAACACATTTAAGAATGCCTCGAAATTTTTTAAAAAAAATTAATTAAAAAGTAATGTTTACTTACTTTCAATTTAGCGCAAAGTCCTATGAATTGAAATTGATTTTGAGACTTCATTAGTGAAGGTTGGCGGTCGAAAATAAATATGCTGAGCTCCCACACTCTTGTTTAGTCCAGATGTAGTGAGTTGAATAGTAAAATTCCTTCTGAATTTGTATTTGTTTGATATTTTTAAAAGAATATGGGGCTCAATATTCCATCTATCCAGGGGCGAATGGAGAAGGGCAGGAACTGCCCCCAAGCCCAATTTCTTTTTAAGGTCTTTCTTGGTGGGGAAGCGTTTATGAAATTATTATAATAAGAATTATGTAATAAATAAGAACAATATTTGAACAATCATGTCTTGTATATATTGAATAATAATTTATTGTTGTTGAAAATTGTACAATACCCCTATATTTATAGGCAAAATTATTTCCTAATTCTATTAATAAAAAGAAACTAAAATAAGGAAACTAATAAAATTCTAATTTAATTAAAAATCATATTCTAATCAATAAATAAAAGAAATCATATTCTAAATAAGAATAAAAAGATAAAACCTATTAGAATTAGAAAAGATAAATCACAATTATAGTAGGAAACTAATAATCATGATTATGTATTACATCAATCTCTCCCACTTGAAAAAAACTCGTCCTCAAGTTTTGTTGAAGAAAATAATCCTTGATAACTTGTGTGTTTTCGAACTTGGCTAGAGCTCGAGGAATTCTCTAACCACATGTTGTCATGTTCTATATTTGTTAAAACAACCAACATTCATTGCAGTTAAGGTTTGCAAATTCTTGTCAGCTTGCTTTTCAATGGGCTAGTGATTCCTTTCAAAACTCATCACAGTCAAAATCTGCGTGATGTTGTGAAGGGTTTCATCGATCCCCTCGATTCGTTGTTCTAGTTTGTCGAGCCTCCGTTCGTACTCGACGTTCGACTGCCACCAGGACCATCGTCGGCCATCAGATTGAGGCAATGTCCTTATTCTGATACCAATTTTTGTGCGGAAACATTTATGAAATTCTTATAATAAGAATTATGTAATAAATAAGAGCAATATTTGAATAATCATGTCTTGTATATATTGAATAATAATTGATTGTTGTTGAAAAGTGTATAATACCCNAATCATGTCTTGTATATATTGAATAATAATTGATTGTTGTTGAAAAGTGTATAATACCCCTATATTTATAGGCAAAATTATTTCATAATCTTATTAATAAAATGAAACTAATAAAATCCTAATTTAATTAAAAATCATATTTTAATCAATAAATAAAAGAAATCATATTCTAAATAAGAATAAAAAGATAAAACATATTAGAATTAAAAAAGATAAATCACAATTATAATAGTAAACTACTAATCATGATTACGTACTACATCATTTCTATTTGTCCCCTTAGCTCGGCCCGTGCACCTACCCCAACACAGTTGATGATTTTTTTCTTGCATTTTATTTTCCTTTTTATTGAAGATTTGAAGTCATTTTCGGTCTTTAACTCAATCAAAAGAGAGAATCTTAATAAATAATGTAACATATATTTTGTCGTATCTTACAAAGTAAATATTTGGTACATGTTTGGCTGCAACATTTTTCAATGTTTATCAGAAACAAAGTTCTAATTGTCGTGGATAGAAAAGAAGTTGTTGTGCTTGCTTTAATTACTAAAAATAATTTCTTTTACATAAAGTAGCAAAATGGCAAGGGATCAATAATTTGTTCTAAATTGCTTTGTCTATGTGTGTGTTTTGACTGGTATAGGAGATAAGGGATCACTTTTAAACGAGATTTTAATGGGATTAAAGTGCTTGTTGACCAGTCAAATATCTTTTAGTGCTTTAGTTTAGAGAAAATTGCAGATGGGATCCCATTTTCTATTTTTGGCACTACCATTTAAAAGTCTGCAAAAATATGTGGATCAAGGACTATTGGATGAACTTCCAGTTTGCCCACTTTTAGAAGGGTAAAATTGTCTTTCCACAATTTTTTCCCTTAGAATAATTAAAAAGACAAACAAAAACAAAACAAAAGAATTTAAATAAGATAAAGAAAAAAAAGTAATCATCTCCCTCACTCATCCTACCACCACCACCACCACCACCCCCACGACACTCCACATCTTCAATCAAAAGACCATAATTCATTCATAGAGCGTGGTGATGGGCGTGAAATTCAGGATAGAGAAATTCCACTTCTTGTTGCAAAAACCAATGACATTTCTCTCCTCGAATTCACAATTCAAATGTCTTTATATGGTTCGCAACTGGTTGTTGGCCATAGGGGTGATGGTGGTGCCTTTGCATTAGGTGGGATGGAGGAGGGCGATGCTAGTGGTGGCAGTGGAAGTCGCCCAAGAAGTGGTAGCACATGTTTGGGTTGGGGGGATGGGTGGGTTTGGAGATTATATTTTCCCTTTTTTATAATTATTTTCTTCTTCTTTTATGAATTTCTTTCTTTTAATTAAATGCGAAGAGACCATCTTGCCATTTTGAAAAATAGTCAATTAAAGGTCAATCATTGATTTTTTAGCAAACTGACTGACTTTTGGAAAGATCACATTCAAAGGTCCTTATACTGCATATATTTGCAAAATTTTGGGATGACAATGTCAAATATTGAAGGATTGGGATTCACGGCACCTTTTTCAAAGGTTTAAGACCTAAGCTGCAATTTTCCCTTTATGTTATGCTAAAGAAAATTTCATATTTTATATGAAGTGAATATTTGGTATCAATAGTTTTAGAATTCTAGTAGACAAGTTACACTTTGTTATTCCTAGTCACGTCATGTCCGTATTGCATTATAAGACTTGTAGGTGTCAATTTCCTGAGAACACGAGTCTTTTGTTGGTTTTTTAGCACAATCAAATCAAGATTCACTTCGATGGACTATTGATAATGAATATTTTTGTTCTCGATTTAAGATCAATTACATGAATTCTTGTTGTAAACATGCTCGATCTATTCTTAAATCTATATTAATCATGAACATTTTCAGCCATGTTAGATGATTCTGTGCAAGAAAAGTAAACATAACTGAATCCAAACACATTAATGAAAAGAGAAAAAGGCAGGCTTAATTTAAGTTATAAGTTAATATAGAACACTTCCATCCCAAAATTAACCCCAATTTCCATATTCTATAACAGAAAAGCAAAAACCCAAAAATAAGTAATTGAACATATATGTAATATCAGATCTTCCATGGCTGCTTCTTTAGACTCTAAGCAAGTAAACACTAAGCTCAGGAGCCCCATTATTATCAGGATTCATCATATAAAATGCCTCTGAATCTCTAGATCCTAAAACTCTTTCAAATTTAGCCCTCATGTACATTATTTCACCATCAGATTCTGCACCAAAATCTCCATTGTTTTCTGCAGGCAAAACTCCTGCCCCCATTGAAATTGGCTCCACAGCTTTCAATATTTTCCAGTCTTTTTCCCCACATTCTCTCCTCGTTGCGAATCCATAATTCTTCCCATTGCAGTATGTTCTCCACAGGGGTTCTTCCAGGAGCCTCATCGGTTTCTTCTCCATCTCCCTATCGCATTCCAGGGCGATACGAACCAGGCCGGACGCCATTTCTTTAACCAGGCCTGAGATTGGAGTGGCCAGTTCAATCAAGAAAGCTGGTTCTGAACTGGGATTTTTCTGGAACGCAAAATGGACATGTCCCCTTCTGTACCCGAAGAGGGTGCCGATTACTCGAGATCCAAGTGCTTGTTGGCCGTCACCACGGGCTGGTGATTTCCCTAACGCTGTCAGGACAGACCGCAGCCTGGAAACTGCAATATTTTGCAGTTTTTTCCTTGTTGCCACCAGCCCTGGAGGACCTGCTGGTTCGCGCCTTACAGTGTCGTTTTCCTTTTTCTCGTCATGGACGAAAGACTTGAAGATTGGAACTTGCGTGGGCTTCTCATTTTTCTCTTGATCACGCGTTGCAGTATCTGTTTCCTTTTTCTCATCCAGGATGGAAGACTTGGAAATTGGAACTTGTAGGGGCTTCTCTTGATTGCCCGTCACAGTGTCGTTTTCGCCCTTCTCGTCCGGGACGGGAGATCTGAAGGCTTGAACTTGTGGAGGATTCTCCTGTTTCTCTTGATCGGTAGAGTTTGAAGAGTTTAAGGTTGGAAATGTATCATCTTCATTAGTGACCTTTGCTGTCCAGTGGAAATGTCTCTTAGAGGACATGTCTTGATTACTCTTTGCCATGATTATCTTCATCCGTGAAAGGAAATTAAAGAGGATGGCAAGTCTTTAATATGTAGCTGAGTAGGGACAAAGATTCCCATTTGTTTCTTTTTATACTTTTGTTACAACACTTTCAAGTTACAATTCGTTGAACTAGACAACTAAATAACATTAAGCGTGAATTTGTCGATAGAAGTTAAAATTTAGATTTTAATTTAAGTTAAAGTTAGTAATTAAATTTAATCACATATTTTATCGGGTCTTTAACTTTTCAATCATACATTTCATCGACTTTTAACAAAATATGCTAAAAATCTTATTTTATTCCTCACCATACAAGAGATTTTATCATATTTTGATAAAAGTTAATTAAATGTGTGGTTGAAAAGTTGAGGATCCCATTGAATATTTGATTAAAATTAATTGTTGATTTGACTTAAGTTAAAATTTAAATTTTAATTCTTATCAAATAGGAAATAAGAAATTAAACTAAGCCCATGTTTGATGTAAATTAAAATCTACTAAAAATTTCAAGCCAAAGTCAATTAATTTTAATCACATATTTTTCACAACTTTTCAACTACGTACTTTATTTTTTTTAATCAAAATCTGCTAAAATCTAATTTTAATATATACTAAACAGGAACTAAATATGACTTTTATCTTTTCATTCTATTTATCCGATTTGTACTTGCATATACTAAAAAGACTCGTTCATATGAATCATATGAACTCCGTATAACGAGTTAGAAGAGCGATAAATCAAAACTAACACGATTTATCTTGGTTGCTAATAATTTAATTGTTTTAAATCTTTCATGAAATGAACAGGATGGTAAAAAATGATTTATGTACTAGACCCATAATTTGAAAGGAAAGAAAAGAAAAGGCAAGCTACCCCACAGACAAAGCAGTGGGAAAAAATAAGAACGGCCACAGGAAGATAAAGACACGCAGAGGATGTTTTATTTTTTTATTTGAAATAAAGAGAGGAATCTGAGGAGACATAATTTGGGTTATTTCACTTTCTTGTGGGACAGGAAATTAAAGGGAATTGCTTTGAGGCAGGGGAGTGAGTGAAAGGGGTTTCTTGACTATCTTTTTTGACTCAAATCCAATGTAGATATGCCCTACTTATAATTGTGGGTGGGTTACACTCATAAGTGATTAATTTTCAAATGAATAGTATATAAATAATTGTATCATGATCAATGATATAGGAATCCAACACGCAAATTCGACCGCAAAGATTGAAAATGAGTTCGAAAATTAGTCTAGCTTCTAGTAAATATCGAAAACTAAAAACTCATTAAAAAAGAAAAAGAAATCGATAGATTCACCCAAAATCGTGTGAACTATAACTGATTTTATAGTTACGAGTATAACTGATTTTATAGTTACGAGTACTATTTTTTTTTTAATTGTAACACAAAAGCTATAATTATTTATTTAATTCGCCATTGATTTAATCCATGTTCGATTCTTAGACCCTGAGAACATTTTCATTTTTTGAATCAATGCATAAACGGGTTTCTAAAATAATAGTCAATACCTTAACCTGTTAGGTAGAGTGGGTGTCCCTTTCCATCTTCCTAGTGTCTTAACAAAATTCAGGAAGGGGCAACTTAACAATGAAACATACATGAAATTAATCTGATAGTGAGAAAGGGGACCAAGAGTTTCAAATTAGGAACTCTCTTTCCCTCGTATTTCGAGATTACTAAGTTAGATCGGATAATATAAACCATGTTGATATATTATTTATCATATAGTCCAATGGTGTTCTGAAATACATACTTAGTTTAAATTGAAGATGAAATGCTAACCATTTGATGTCATGTTGTGGTGCAACAAGAAATTAGTCCCTGTTTGATAGCTATTTTTTGTAAAGAATGAGTTTTTGAATAGTAATTTTTTGAGAATATGTGATTAAAAAGTATGGGAAAATGTTAAGTCTACGTAAAGAATAATTTATTGTGAAAATATGCGGTTGAAAATGAATATAAGAAAAAAATAAATAAATAATAGTTTTAAAATAATGGTTATCCAATAGAGTTAGTCTTGATAAATTTTGATATTTGTATACGTATAATCTTCATTCTAGATGCAAACAAAAAGTAATCTCTTGATGGTTCTTTATGAATTATGTGCATCACTTTTAAATAGAAAAATTATGGCTGTGATAATAATATTAAATAATTAATTCTGCTTTAAATAATTTAAATCATATGATCGTTTGCATTGTGCTACCCAACTTTTAGAAATTTAATAATTTTCCTTATTTGGAATACAGTAGATAAAATTATATAAATATATTGTGAAATCATTTGGTGATATAAAAAAGAAAAAGAAATGAGTGTCAAGTTGATAATGCTAGCGTTCTATTCAAATATATTTTTGTTGGAGATAATAATTAATTCTAGTGCTTGCATTTTCTTTTGATTTTTTATTTGATTTGTGATTTTATTTATATTCGAATTCGGATTACCCAATTAAGTTATTTAGCCTTTGTTTGTATATATTCTTTAGTTTTTTTTAAAATCAAATTTACATTTTCTCAATAAAATAATTTTGCACTTAAATCTATAATTTTTTCTTACTTTTTAATCACGCATTCTCTATAAAAAATCACATTTTACAAATCAATCTAAAAAAAAAAAGTTCACATCAAACAGGTCCTTAATCTTTAAAGATTGACGATTTTGCAATTAATTTATTATGGTCAAACCTAAACAAGGCTCAATTGACCTCATGGAAACCCAATCAATTGTTCCACTGGAGAACTCTTAAAGCGTCTTTAAGAGACTCTATTTTTAAATAACATATTTTACAATTTTAGAGAATATCTATAAATTTAGAGAGTAAATTTTTTTTAAATATTCCAATAGTCTCTTTATTTTTTACACTTAATTTTACTATTCTCAATAAATATTTATTATTTTTTTTCTTACTCTCTATTTTAAATGGTTAATTTGAAGAGTTTTAGAACATAATTTTAAGGATTGACTCGTTAAAATAGAAAGTATTTCACTTATAAAGGGCCCCTTATATGCTCTTATAGTATATTTTTAATATATTAAAATTGAGCATAATAATCAATAAATATTGCCTTACATCTCCTTCTGTAATAGTATTCAACTTTATTTAACGTTGTTCACACAACATTAACGACATAATAAATATGGAACCTAGGCATAAATCCAATGAAAATATATTCGAATGGAACCAAACTCCATTCGATTTTATTAATTTCAAATATCAAAGGATCTCTAAATTGAGATATAATTCATGTCAAATTTACAATATGAGAAAATAATTAAAATGAAATCGAATCACACTCAACCCTAATTAATATGGTGCAAGTACATCTTACTGGAAATGGTTTAATATAAAATGAAATGGGTCAACTTTGAATTCTAATTTCAGTAGGATACACGAAAATTAACGAGATCAATCATATTCATGTTCTACTCCACGAGATGATTAACATGATATATTTATTTGTCGAAAATCATTTAGAATTTGAATTAAATAATTAATTTCAAAGTTACCCACTTGAAAATTTACAAAATTTACACAATTTTCATGGCAAATATTCTATGCTTTTAATTCTTATTTTCCTCTCCAAATTCTGATATTATTTTTTAGTATGAAAATACTTAATTGGGTTCATTGGAACTTCTATTGATTGTTTTGTTGCTTCCATAAGAAACGAAAATTCGTTCTATCTTAGAAAATGATTACTTAACGCCTTTGAGGACCATAAAAGGGAATAAATTCGTGTTAAGGATACATCGTGAAATTGGTGAACTTAAATTACATTTTGTTCGTGGTTTGTTCCAATTTTCATCTTGCTACTCTGTTCAACTACATTTCTATAATCTGCAAGCATAAAATTTTGTCAAACTGTTTAGAGGAAATGAAACTCCAAAAACAACACATCATTAAGGAATTTCCTCTCCCCAAGAACTGATCCCACTTAAGGCAAACTTATCCTAAATTAAGTTAATTTGTCATTTCATTAATTATTGTTTGCCAGAAAAAAGTTTGTACCTATTTTGTGGTCCATCCAAATTTATTTCATTTTGTCAGATATATTCCCAACAAACAGTTCAGGATCTGTCCAAAATCCAAATTGTCGAGGTCTATACAGATTGAGTGCGACCATTCCTCCACCATCTAAACCTATGTGCGACAGATCCATTTGACATAGTCCTTACTTTATTTTTTATTTTTATAGTAGAGTTTTCAGAACACCTTCAAGAAAATTATGTAAACATCTTCAAAAAAAGAGTTCATACTCTCAAAAGTTACTTCTAACTTGTTAAAAATCATGTCAAACAAACTCTCTGTTCAAGAGGAGATACTTGATATTTTCTCTCTAATAGTTCAGGTAAAAGGTTTAAATTCAAGTCTTCCTTTCATTTTTCATATGCTGTACGCACATTAGAAATTAAAAAGAGCGTGTTAAGGACAAGTTGTACTTATGATTTGTTTTTAAAACTTTAAACTTTCAAATAAGACGGCTAACATGTGTGCATCACATATTGAAGTGGAATGCATAGGAAATTGATCATTTTTGTCCAATGTTTTTATTTATTTGTTTAGTTATACTTATATGTGATTCAACATCGATTATAAATATTGTAAGTGTATGCTATGTCATGACGAATTAATTAATTGCAATATTATTTGGATAAGTAATTCCAAACTTGTTTGATCAATGGTAACACTTGGAAGAGAATAAAAATTGGCATCTTATTCATTTTTATAATGTGCCAAATGTGACTTTTAGCTGGTGTTTGGCCTCCATTAACTTTTTTCTTTCTTAATTTTAACCGCACATTCTCAAATAAAATAATATGACACACAAATCCAAAATATTCCATTATTTTGCAACTACATATTCTCCCATCAATCACTATTCCAAAATTTATAATTTCTTTAAAATGGAGGCGAAACAACCTCTTAATATTAGTTTTGGCCTTAGTTGTTGCCTCATTTGAGGTGTCAAGTCGATAGGCTTGGCAATTTGTCAGAAAAAAAATATAAAAAATTAAATGTTATTTTTCTTTTAAAAGTAGTAGAAATTAAAGGGAGGCGGGTTTTTTAAGATTGAATTTCAAAAATCAAGCTTAAGATTTGTTTACTTAAAAATCAGGTCATAATTCACTTTTTGATATTAATAATAATATTATTAAACACACGCACTCCCTCTATCTACCTTCTATCGATCTTTTTTCTCTCTCTAAATACCACAGTATGACATAATCAATTGGGGGCCATTGTGCACAATTCGACATAATTGATGGTGTTTTGTTATGACTAATTAGTCGGAGTTTTGCTATGGTTTTTGTTGGTGGTTGACAGTGGAAATTAAAATCATTGATCTCCTCCATTATGTTGGTTTTGTCAGTTGTCGGAATGGTAATAATGCTAGTGGTGGTGGAATGGTGGCAATTTGCAAATAGTGGTGGTGGTAGTGGTGCTGAAGTTGCTGCTGTGACAGTGGTGGTGCAACAATGGTCACACATTCATAAAGTGTACTGTTAAATGCAACTAACTACATGTTCATTTGCGCAGGTCGCATATCCCTTGTTATAAGTCATAACTCAGTCGTCAAAGTTCAATATACAGTTGTTACACGTCAAGTGTCATAGGTTACAAGTACAAAGTTACATGTCATTGTGCATATGTTACAAATCAAATAGAACTGGTCACAGATCACTAATTTATGTTCATATGTCACATGTATGTCACACTTTACAGGTCACAGGTCACATGTCATATTGTATATGTTACAGATCAATATCAACAGGTCACAGATCAATATTAACTAATCACATATCAGATGTCACATGTCTCTACGCACTAATAATAGGTAAGAAATTCAAGCTCACAGGTCACCGTTCACATATTAAAAGTCACATGTAACAATTGGCAAGTCACATGTCATATTGCATAGGTAATAGATCAATATCCATAAGTCACAAATCCAAGAGAACTGGTTATAAGCCATTGGATCGATACAGAGGTAACAATTTACAAATCATAGATCACATGTCATAGTGCATGGGTCACAAATCCACCTCACTATCACCACCATTTGCACAACATAAATAACCACAAACAAAAGCTACCCTAAAATTTCAGCATGAGATTGGATCAAATTTAAATCCATCCCAAAACTCTATAACTATTGCCATTGCCGTTGCATCATAATCGGTGCTTGCAATGGCACGCACTCACCGTGTTTTGCACAATGTGTGCAATGGCTTTTGTTACTGCACAGCATCACACAGACAAACTATTGCCGAGCGTCATGTGCAATGTCACACATGACACTACGCAGTTAGCCGTCGCCCATCATTGATGCTCGTTGTTATTAGATAGAAGGAAGAGAGAGGAGAGAAGGGAGATGATAGAGAGAAGAGTGAGGAAAATATTTAGGATTGAAATCAAGGGAGGGATGGGGTGTAAGATTAATTTATATTTATAACATATTTTATTTATTATTTATCATCCGATTTTTGAATGTTTAAAGCCCGTTTCTTAAAACTAAAATAGTGTATAGTAAACACCTCATGTATGTATCGTTCCCTTAAAAATATTACAAGTGACCCATAGGCTTACACAATCCAAACTTTAAGTTGGGCTCGGATCATGCCCGAGGCTCAAACCCAATAGTCTTATTAAATAATACACCATCAAGCTCATAACATAAGAAAGGGTCAAAAAACTGATCCCAGATGTTGATCGAACTTCTTGTCCTTCAATATGTTTTTGGCACATATATGGCATATTTGATAAGTTGACTATACAACACTGAATATTATTAAATAAGAAGCCAACATTAAAATGCGTATTATGCCTATCCTAATCTGATAGTGCATATCAAACATACATGTAAGGTACATGTATATACAAGGCTCACTTAGATTGTTATATGACAATTAAAGTATGTAATTAAAGAACAATGATGTACCAGGAGATACCGATTAGCAATCATTCCACTCCCTTTTCTTACAAGTGTAACTTCGTAAATAAGTATTACTCACTATAAAACTAGTATGCATCACCATCGACAATCATCATCTCCTCCTAGATTTTTGTACATCATCATTCACCACATCCTCGGGTGAGAATAGAATTTTGTTGTTACGAGTTGTTCGGGGATGTAGAGGAGATGTTTCATGGGTAGTTCGGGGTTCCTGTAAGAAATGGAAGAGCTAATTTATATAGACGATTAAAGCTATAAGAAAAGAAAGATATTACTCAAAGAACCCTAGGTTGTAGAAAAACATCATATGGATTTATTGATCCTAAGATGGGAAGATTTGAAGATCTTCACGAGAAGTAAGTCCTTGACTTGTACACTACGAGCATGTTTAGTGCTTAGTAATGGACTCTAGAGTACTAGATAAGAAGTTAACTCGTTTTTCTAATTTAGCCTCCGTTCTTCTCCCTTTTAAAATGTTTTTGGGGGAAATAATTTTTGGAATAGTGATTTTTTGAAGAATGTGAGGGAAAAAAGTAGGGAAAAAATTGGGTTTACGTGCAAAATATTTTATTGTGTAAATGTGATTGAACTGAGTTTGAAAAAAAAAAATTTAAAAATAACATGTTCATAAAAAAGGGAGAGGGGCTTATTATCCAATATTATCCAATCAACCTTATCTACCATGTTATAAAATTGGAGGCTTGCTTGTGAGTGAGAATTATAATTAGAAGCAATTTACATATTCTCAGTGACAAAGGTTGACTATATGGAAAGAGAAATAACAATCAAATAACCAATTCATAGTAAAAGATACTAGCTCGTATATTGTGTAACAAAATGCAGTGGAAGGATTTCACTCACTGTGCGAGAAGGAAATTCATCTGCCTCAAGCATGTGTACAATTTGCCCCATCTTTGGACGCTTGTTGGCATCCAAATCTATACAGCGAAGGCAAATGAGTAGTACTCTCTTTAAAGCTCTTGAAGGAGGAGGAACATCAATCTTGGAGTCCACTAACTCTTCTCCACGACGACTTAATACCATCCCTTTGAACCAGTCGACCAAGGTCATCTGGAATTGATTCAGGAGATGGAAAATTAAAATGTGATTTAAAAGCATTTTTGCCTGCTAAAAGGTCTACTTATAAATAAACAAATTTTAAAATAAATAGTTCTTGTTCTTGCCTGAAAAACAAAATAAGTAAATTACATTTTTTGACATTTCAAAATGATTTCCAGACATATTTAACTAGTTCTTTAGAAGTAACTTTTACTTTTCTGAAGCTGAGTCAAACATGCTCCATCTCGCGCAAGGGATAGTTCAACAAGGGAGAAGTAAATAAAGAAAACATATCCAGACATATTTAACAAGTTCTTTAGAAGTAACTTCTACTTTTCCGAAGCTGAGTCAAACATGCTTCATCTGGTGCACGGGATAGTTCATCAAGGGAGAAGACTTCACTCACCTCTCCAGGTGGTCTTGAATAGTCTACAGGACTTCTTCCGGTAATTAATTCCATCAGTAAAATACCGAAACTATATACATCACTCCCCTCGTTGAGCATTCCTGTACTTGCATAGTCAGGGGAAACATATCTATAGCAACATGCAAAGATAATTATTAGCTAAGGATTGATGAGAAGCAACAAGAATTTTGCCATTTGCTTTATAACTTCATGGAAAATCATAATGAAATACAAAAGAAAACAAACCCAAAGGTTCCCATCACTCGTGTTGTAACATAGCTTTTCTCAGATCCTAATAACTTGGCAAGTCCAAAATCAGATACTTTAGGGTTCCATTTCCTATCAAGAAGAATGTTGCTGGACTTTACATCACGATGGACAACTTTGGGTTCCAATCCTTCATGCAAATATGCCAGCCTGCGACCAAAAAAATTTGAAGATAACGGTAAGTTTGAAGCCTGTATATATGAATTTTAACCTTTGATAATTTTTAGGAATGCTTGTGGTCATCTTCAGAAATTATATTCTCCACTGTAATCACATAATTATGAAAAATTGATGAAGCAGTGATATGATGGAGATGTCAAGGCAAAATGAGCAGTACTGGAATAACTTCTTGCTCGATAACTATAAATTTCTTAACTGAATAATCTTATGATGGACAACACTAATGCAGGTGTACAGCAATTTAAAATCACACCATGGGTCACTTCAATGGTTGTGCAATAAATTGATTGTAAGATTTTAAATCATAATGCTAAGAACAAGTTCCCATATTCCTTCTTAGACAGAATATATAAGTAGAATGGTTTAAGGAATATCCATGTATATATGATGCATATAATAATGACAAAGACGTTCAATTTAGAGTTATTAAAACAGAATGACATCAAGATAGCAGCTGGACTCGTATATTTCTAGTCAATCACTCGAGAAAGATTCTCACACAACCTCCTAACAATGCATAGTAGCACTTGTGCCCTGGCATCAGCTTTTCAATGGTGTTCTAATTTTTCCAATATGTCTATTCCTCTCCTTCTTTTTTTTTTTCTTTGTTTTTTCTTTTAGCTATAACTCCTAATAAATACTTCAACATTGAAAACATCTTCCCGAAACTTCACCAGATAGTGCTAAAAGAACAAATATTACACATTGACAGCGAAAAATAACATTAAAGGGATGAAATTTCAAGTGGCAACAACAAGAAATAGACATCAAGCTAAGTTTTTAGAATGTGGACGAATAAGAATGTCTCACCCTCTCGCTGTCCCGATGGCAATTTTCATCCTGATCTCCCAAGTGAGAGGGCTAACCAGCCCCACGTCACCATGTAACCACTGCTCCAGATTGCCATTATCAATGTACTCGTACACAAGTAGCCTGAATGCAGGATGCAGTAATTATTTAAGAGTTCAAGAGAAAAGAGAGATATCTAAATTATACAAAAGAAAAACAAAATGGCTAGTGAGTTATACCTCTGAGTGCCTTCTGCGCAAAACCCGATCAGACCCACAAGGTTCTTGTGTCTTACTTTTCCAATGGCTTCAACTTCCACCTTGAACTCCTTCTCTGCCTGACCCCTATCATTAAAAGATGAAACAGCATTAGTATACATTTCACATGTTTCGAAGTAACAAAAACTGTAATCAATTTTAACTGATAGCCGTTTCGTTTTTAAAAGAGCATGAGATGTCTACCAAAGTAGAAAGAAAGTACTTAAGTAGCTGCATGTTCCGTAGTGTGTAAATGTACAGCAGATAGAATTTAGCTATCATATTCTGCATTTTGCTATGCGCAATCATTTAATCATTGTGGTTCACAAATTTCCTATTTCCTCATGCTCGTGTATTTCATAAATAAGCGCTTGAGATCCCAATCAAAACTCATTGCCCTTTGGATCCCAAACCTCCAATTATTGTAACATTTAATTCCCCAATAAGGGACTTTGTCCAAAAACAAAAAAACCATTGAAAGTCACCTGTTTCATTCATGATGCTATTATCCCTAAAAGCTCCTATGACAAGGTTGAGTATACCTAATGGATTATGATATCCTTTTGGGAAAATGAATAAAATAGTTCAAAATTTCCAAGCTTTATTGTCATGTCACTTATGATGCTCTGCATATACCCTCCATTCCTATTTGTCTAGCACACTGTTAATGTTGACAGTTTTGAATTACCAAATAGAAATGTGATGCAGACCAACTTGCATCATAATTATAACTGCTAGCAATCGAGAGTATCTAGTCCATCCCGGCCAAATTTATTTTATGAACAAGTCACTGGCCTAGAGAAATTAACATATCCTTGTATTCAGATCTTACCATTATTGCCAATTGAATTGTATCATTGTAAAACCAGCAAACTTATCCCATTAATATATAGAAAAGGGGGAAAGTTATTCAGGCAGAAAAAGAAAAGGAAGAAAGTTAATCAATATAAAATAAAGTAACAAAGTGAATTGCAACACTAAAATGAAAATTGATTAGGCAAAAGATGGATTTAAAGTTTAACCATGGAATAATACAGCACATAAAGGACTAAAGATACAAAAGCTAACGTTTACTTTGTTTTTCTTTAATCCACAGTCAAAAGAGTCATCTGGACACTGAATTCAATAAAAGCAAGATCTATGAAGCTTTGATTCCCTTCCAATTCCATCTAAAGAACTCAACAAATATAATAATCCTCTCCCCTTATACATCAAAAACTCAAAACAGAAGTTAAATAAGAAAAAGAAACCATCATAAACCTACAATTCAACATGAATCAAAAAATGAAAGAACATCACCGTCATCCATCAGCATTAAGTTTTACACCATTCAATCCAATATAGAAAATGATCCACACAGCCGACTTCAAATTTATTCAGAAACAAGACTTTGTTGTTAAATATACTAGACTGTTAGTTACCTTCTGCAAATTTAAGCATGCCAGTGTATTTTTTTTAGTAGAGGATATTCTTACTTGTTGTTTCGGAGACTTTTGACTGCAATTACAGAGCCATCATGCAAAATGCCTCGATAAACAATGCCATAACCGCCTTCTCCAATCACATTCTCGTCGGAAAATTGATTGGTCGCAATTTTCAGCTCCTTCAAACTGTACAATCGGCCCCACCCGTAGTTATTCACCCCATCACTCGACACCGTCACCGAAGATGACGACGCACTCCGATTCGAATCCAACTCAGTGCTCTCCGAGCCTCCTTTTTTACCGAATTCAACACCCTTCACCACGTCTTCTACCAAAAACGTTATGTTAGTGTTTTCCAGCTCGTTCACTTTACGACTTTCAGTGCGATCCGAGTCTTTGATTTCGCTGATCTCTAAAGGCAACAGTCCTGAGCTGTGTTTCACGGCAATGCGGCGTCTCTTTGAATTCCGAATCAAACGGAGGAAAAGCAAAATTAACAGGAAAATTATCAGCATTACAACAACTGTCGCTATGATTACCACATCGAGTTTTTGACCAAGAATCGGGGTTCTGGAGGTAAAAATGCTGCCTGAAGATTCACCGGAGCCGGTGGAATTGTCGGAAACCGCCATTTCTTCCGGAGAGAATGTCAATGCAGTGCGTGAGTATTGAGAAAAGCTGAATTATGGCATATGAATGGTGGTTGAGAGGATTACATAATGAGCAAAAAAATGGCTAAGAAAATAGAAAAAAAATCAGTGGAAATTGAAAAAAGCGAGAAATTTAAGATTTAAGCCAAAGCGTGGCCTTCAATGGCTACCAATCGGAAGTTATGAGTGAAAACTGTCACAGTCAGTGATATGTTTGAACATATTGGCCCTTACTTTGTGGACATATTACTGGAATGCCACTAAGCAGTGAAGAAGCTGTACTTAAGGCCCGTTTAGAGTGTATTTGAGGCATATTAAAATCAGTAAATGCATTTTTTTTGAAGTGATACGATGAGTTATATGTGATTGAGAAAGAAGGAAAAGCTATTGATATGATAGAAAATATTATTTTATTAAGAATAGTGTGATTGAAAATGAATCGAATAATGATAATGAAAAAAATAATGTTGTTCAAACAAGGGATTGGACTTGTGTTTTTGTTTTTAGTTATTTCTTTTAGAAGAGTTTTAGGAAGAAGTTACTTTATTTTTTTAAAAAATAATTAATTTTTAGAAGACTTTTAATTTGAAAATGTCACATTAAACCAATTTCCTGTAAATGCTTTTCTAAAAGTCAAATTGACATGATTTTTACTTTTGTTCTATGTAAAAGAATTTTTGAAGAAAGTTATTTTAATTCTTATTGGGAAACTAATTTTTAAAAGAGTTTACTATTTCGAAAATATTTTTAGAATAAGTCACGTTAAACACTCTTCCCCTAAAATGTCTTCTAACTACTAGAAGTATTTTTGTAAAATTAATTAAACGGATTCAAAAACAACTTTTGAATTTCAAAAACTTCTTTCGACTTTTTAAAAGTCATACCAGACGAAATCTAACTAAAATTACTTTTAGAAAATTAGTCAAAAGGGTCCAAATAACTTTTAGATATTAAAAACTCATTTTGATTCTTCATCATGTCAAACGAACCCTAAATCATTTTTGTTAGGATGACAAAGTTTTCTGTCTATACCTCTTTCATTTCTTGAGGAGGGGATCAAGATAATAGTTCTTCCTCCAAGTCTCTATTTTTAAATTTTTAATTCTCATCGTATTATAAAAATAAATATGTAAATGAGTGATATATAGGATATTTTAATACCCTTTTTGGCAATGTCTTCGGAAAATCTCCAAGGGAGGAGTGTTCTAGTCCCGTTCCATTGTCATCCCTAAATAATAATTAAAAATAACTTCTTTCAATGGTAAAACGCTCTCTACCGTCAAGAGAGTTAAAACTTTAGCTTTCATAAAATATTGCCAAAGCACAACCTACATATTATTTTCAGATTATAATTCAACTTTTATTACTTAAAAAAAAAAAGAAGAAGAAGAAAAACACACACACAGAGAATAACTAGTGTATTCGAAAATCGAAACATGTGTCTCTTTCAGTTATTTCGAGATACCATTAAATTTAATATTGAGGAGAGTACTTTGCTTAAACGCAATTTAGTTTACAGAATTGTCTACAAATGGGCTTGCTTCACATGTTGTTTATCTTAATGCCTTTAAAATCGAATATCATATGTAACTTTCCACCTAATGCATCGTTAAAATGATTAAACATTTCTAAATTTAATTAATTTCGAATTTCACTTATAAATAAATAAAAATTAAATTAGGTTAGAGAATTGGTGAGTGATCGTAAATTTGATCGTTGCTTTTTATAAATTCGCTTTTAATTCTAACTATATTGATATTTTCTGATCAATCGAACGACTATTATGAATTTTATTGCCCTTTTCTTAATATTAATGGGAGAACTATTTTTACTATTCAAATTCTTTATTTATTGTGATAATTCATTTTAACCAACAAAACATTCACAGTATAGAATAATTGTCAAGATCTCCAACGTGGCAACGTGTCTAACTATTTAAAAAGAAAATGAAAATAAGTGTTATGAATACCAAGGCTACACTACATTATCAATCATCTAGGTTTTTTTGCCAACTAGAATACATTTAAGATAACATAATGAAACGTTATCATTTACATCGTTCAAATTAATTTTGTGACACGAAAATGGTTCAAACTTTACTTGAACTTTCAACTCAATAGTCAGATTTTCATGAACGAATACAACCTGAAAACTTTTTCGATTCTAACAATTGTTTTCGAATTTTTCAAACTTTTAGGATCAAATTACATTGTTTTAAGGATCCATTTTAGCATTTTTTTTTTCTTTGAATCAATTTAAGAGTATTTTTGTAATTTTTTTGCAATTTTTTTAGTTTTATTGAGATTTTTCTACTGAATTAGGATTTCGATTTAATTAGGTGTCATTATGACTCTTTAAATATGTGTAGGTTTTACGATTATATTTTGATTAATAATAATTCAATTTTCTCGTTATTTAGTGGATTCCAATATTTCTCACTTCCATTTAAACGACATTCAAACAACGCCCGTTTGTGTGTTATAAATACATCATCATCATCATCAATTATTTATGCTTTCGTCCTGTGTTAGTTAGACTACATGTAATAGAATTTTGTATACACATTAATTATAAATTTTAATATTACGTGAGCTTCAATGGTTCATGGGAGTATCAAAATCAATTCAAATTTTCCCATTTAATGAGGGAGCGTTCCCATGAATGTAGATTTAATTCCCTGTGGGTCCAGGCCGGCGGTTGGTAATAAAAAAAATAGCATAACAAGTGAATTAAAAATAAGTGCATGATTGGTCAACTTTTAAGTATCCGTTTAACAAAATTTATAAATTATTAAATTTCCCTTCGATCAAATGTTTCTATGAACTCACGAATATTATTCACGTATTCACTATTCATTCATCTATTTTTAAATTAAATTGGTTATAAATTCTTCATAAATGGATGCTAAAGATCTGTTTGATTCAAAGATGAAATTTGGGTGGAAAGAAAACGAAGTACAAGGAATTGAATTGTCTAAAATTTATTTTACTGAAAATTGTCAATTAATTGTGTTCGATTGATATAATTTTTCACCTGAAAAATGTTGAAATTTTCTATCTTTTGATGTTCGTTTGGCTTTATTTTTTATGAAAATTGTCAATTAAAGGAATATAATTTTTTACAATTGGGGATATAATTTGTTTGGATTGCCAAAAAAAATGGAAAATTTTTTGTGTTCCTTTGACTTTATTTTACATGAAAATTGTTAATTAAATGGATAATTTTTTTTATTGGGGATAAAATTTGTTTTTATT
>CAIGRP010102957.1:0-14827 GCA_903798385.1 Fraxinus cuspidata | reverse complement strand
CCCTAATGGATCCGGTTTCTACACATATAGTCCGGCCCACACTTTATTTAGATGCCAAAGCCCAATTATTTAATTATTTATCAGATCACTTCAATTCTGGGCATAACTTTAAGATAGCCTTTTATACACAATTAATTTCATATGTCAGCCCACATGACAAATTGAATAATTTTCCAACATGAATATCTCGATGGTGGAATTAGCATCTATAAATGTTGTAAAGGCCGTTCAGAACCGCCCCATTCATACCCAAGAGGGTGAGCTGCTGGTTTCCATTAATGATTTAGCTTCTTCTTTCCTTGCTTTAAGGTATATTGGCATGCGACAATTTGTGTTGCCCATACTCTTGTTGGAAACGTTGTTTTGGGATTTACTCACTCGAAATAGGTAGAGGAGTCTCTAAAAGTCATTTCCAATGTGTTTAAGGTTGATATGAACAATATTTAGGGTCTGTTTGATTGCAATAGTGAAATTTGGGTAGAAAGAAAATGAATTACAGGGAATTGAATTGTCTAGAATTGTTTTCCTGTGAATTGTCAATTAATTGTGTTTGATTTGTATAATTTTCTACCTGAAAAATGTTGAAATTTTGGATCTTTGGTGTTCGTTTAACTTTGTTTTCCATGAAATTGTCCATTAAATGGAGATCTTTTTTTTTTTTTACAATTGCCCATAGAATTTGTTTCATTGCCAAAAAAAAAAAAGGATTCAATGAAAACATGGAAAAGAGGGTCACGTGAGGGGGTGGGGGAAAATCAATTGCAAAGAAAAATTTGGTTATCAAACAACCAAAAAGTTGGTTTTCCAAGTTCCATGAAAAACATGTTATATCAAAGAGGGCCTTAGTGTTTCTATTGAAAAATAGCATTAAAAATATATAAATAGAAACAACAATTTTCCAAAGCGACGGAGGGTCTCTCACTTTAGATGGAAATGAAGCGCTACTGAGCATTTAATTTTAGCGAAATCTTCTTAAGTCAATGTGTTAAGATTCGTGCCTCTAGAACTATAGAAAGATTTAGGTAGAAAACTTTAGGATTGAAAAAAGGCCACAGATTCTATAGATTTCAGTGTACGTCTAATATTATTAGTGAATCACTCTGAATTTCTTGACGGACCATTTTTATTTAGTTCAATCGAAAAATTCTAAACAAGATAAAAAAAGAAAGAAAGAAGAAAAAGTTGAAATTTTGTTTGTGACGACACAATCCAACTCCGTGTACCGGAGTTGGGGGGAAGAGGGGCTTCCCAATTCGTATAAACAATTGAGAGCTGTTTTTATGTTTCCCCGACAACATTAAAACATTGTAATTACTCACACATAAAACACCAAAAATCATCATCATTACAAACATTTGGTGTTTCCAGCAACATATGAATTGTCTTAATGATATGATTATAAGTAAATTAATACAATATGAGTAAGTTTAAAGTTGTAATGTTTTCTGTCTTTTTGGCAGTGCTTCCTTTCTTAAATTTCAACCCTCAAAAAATTCACTCGTTTGTAGGCCACTAATATCCTTTTGTCTCCTACACATTGATTTGACCAATGCCTAAATTTTAGGATCAAAGGCACCATAGTTTAAAGGTGATGTTTGGAGCCACCGAGAAGTCAAAATTTGAACATATATTTCTAACAAATATAATATATTGAAGATAATGTTTAAATGATATATGTAGCATCGTTTAAGAGTTTAAATTTTTAGATTAAATAGTTTGATATAGTATCAGAGCAGCGGATAAAGTTCATGTATTCAAGTTTCGTTGTCATTCATTTATTGAAAAAAATTAATTTCGCTTACATGTGGGTATACGTGTTGAAAATAATATATAAATGATATACGCATGATCCTATATAAAAAACATGAGCTATTAGATCAAATAATTTAATGCGATTAATTCTAAACTCGTATGTCAAGAGAACCAATAGAAGATCGTGATTTCATCAAATCAAACTTTTAACTCAAGGGTGTCAAATGCGGAATGTCCAAGGTGGCCCGAGCTATTCATAGAGAGGCCCGGGATATTCCACGCCAGGCTCAAGATTTCTTGTGGGTCAAGTTAAACCAAGAACTGCTTGATCGGCCCGGTGCTAACACCCCTAGAAGCACTTCCAAAAAAAGATAATGGCAACATGTACATAGTCATAATAATTATTTAAGCCCCATTTTTTGGTCATCTTTAATTTTTTTATGAAATCGTTCTTAGTTAAGAGTCTCTTTCTTTATATCTCCAACTCTTTTCCATTATTCTCAACTTCCATTGAAATTTTGCTCTAAGCAAAGGAAGAGCCAAAACGGACATATACATACATACATACATACATACATACATATATATATATATATATATATATATATATATATATATATATATATAAGAGAGGGTGNTTCCATTGAAATTTTGCTCTAAGCAAAGGAAGAGCCAAAACGGACATATACATACATACATACATACATACATACATATATATATATATATATATATATATATATATATATATATATATATATAAGAGTGGTCGGGCATGCCCCTCCTGGTCGGACCTGGTGGTCGGGTCTTGGTAGGAATGGGTCTAATATTTGTGATACAACTCTTCATGCCTTTATCTCGTGCCTTTTAGAAGTTTTAGTCCTTCCATAACTCAAATTCTCTACATGCATCCTTATCCAAATATACAACATCTTACAGTTCAAGTCGAACTCCAAGAGATAGTTTTAGTAAAACTTAAATCACTTTATATGATATGGATAGGGATTCCAGGTGATTTAATCCTTAAAGTATCCAACCACTAACATCTATAAATACAGAATTAAGGTTAATCATTCATGTATACTTTCACATAATTTTCGCAGTTCACAGCCCTCATAAATTCTCTCTCTAACTTAAGCATCAAAAGGACGATAAAGACACATCTCGACGCCTTTGTTTTAGAAATTGAAGATTCAATTCCATCTATTTGCGGTCATCAAGGGGATTCAGTTCGTGCTCTTTCATTGTCCTCAAGTTCAAGATTAATCAGGTGAGAATTTTGTTAGCATCATTGGCGCCATCTGTAGGAAACACTACCAAAAGCTTTAACACTCGTTCATGACACCTTCCAGCAAACTCATCCGTCCCAAACTAGCCCTCCATTGAAGATCCTCCAGTTCTGCAGGAGTAATCATCAGGAGAACCAACATCCCCAAGAGTAGTCGTTGCTCCTGGAGCGTTTGAGGAGCTCCATCAATAAGTTGCCACGCTAACTCAGCTACTAACTCAAAGAAATCCACATCCAGCGCCACAACCACAGGGTGGTGTTATGTAGATGCTCAAGCTTAAGCCCCCCGTCCCATTCTCATAAACGATGATGTCGGAACTTTAGGCATACCTCACGTGACCTCAGGTTTAAGATTAATTACGATGTTTAGCTGAGCTGGCTAGAATCATTCAAAACGGAATTGCAGCTAGTATGCTTCAGAATGCTTAGGCAACATCAGAGTTCATCCCTAACACTTCTTTTACCCCCGAGATCTTATCATACCCTTGCTACATAAATTCAAATATCCTCGGTTAAAGGAATTTGATAGAACTACTGACCCATCAATCATCTTAATATATATACAGACATCATGAACTTGCAGGTTGCACCTGATGTAGTAATGTGCAAAGCCTTTCCTCAAAGCCTCACGAATACAGCTAGAGATTAATTTTCTACATTAGAACCCCACTCCATAGCTTCTTTTCTTAGAATTGATTGATAAATTATCCGTTCTCTTACAAGCAGCAAGCATATCAGGAAGACGACCACGTCGCTCATGTAGATTAGTCAATGGCCTAACGAAACACTTTGTAATTTCATGATGAGATTTAATAAGGAAAGACTCTAGATACCTGATCTACATATTACAGCCGCTGTAACTTCATTAGCATATGCCGTAAGATGCGAGGCATTAAAAATGTCCTTGTCAAAGACTCCTCCTAAAACGGTGAATGAGTTAAGCCGAGGTGAAAATGCATTAATATGGATAGGCCATGAACCTAAGAAGAGGTGGCGTGACCCCATATAAGCTCAAACAAAAGAGACAAAATGAGTCAAACCCCCGACAAGACATCACTTGGGAGAATTCCAAGCAGGAAACGCAATCAAAATCATATACTCGCCTCAATACTTCCAGATCTAACATTTCAATGGAAATCAAAGTTCTTAAGGAGCTCAAGTGGCCTCTCATGATGAGGGCTCCTCCTGCAACTCGAGACAAGAACAAGTACCTTGATTTTCATTAGGATCATGGACATACTATAGAGAGTTGTTATGCCCTATAGCAGGAGATTGTGGCTTTAATCAAAAGAGAATTATCGGGTGCTTACATAAGCAATGAAAAATGGCCTAAAAATGATCAAAACAAAGCGAAGGCCCTAGAAGGTCGAGGTGACAAACAACCTACAGCATGAACCATCATTATTATAATTGGAAGAATAGCCTTAAGGGGAGACTCCAACAATAGCCGCAAACAATATGCTTAATTAGCTATGTCAACGAGTCGAGCCACGAGCCAGAACTCGAGCTCGAGCTTTTTTCGACCTAGCTTTTTTGGGCCCGAGCCGAGCCGAGCAGAAGCTCGACCGAAAAAATGAGGCTCGGCCCGAGCTTTCGGCTCGAACCTTAGCGAGCCGAGCCGGCACGATTTTTTTTATTAATAGCTACCCTCGGGCAGCTAAAATAGCCTTAGCTGCCTGCACAAAGTAGACAGCTAAAAATAGTTGCCTGCTTTGTGCGACAGCAAAGGCTGCTAGCTGTCGCTTGTGCAGGCAGCAACAGTAGCTGAGCACAATCAGGCAGCTACAGTTGCCTTGTGCAGGCAGCTAAATAGCTGCCCGGCTCAAGCTTTTTCCGAGCAAAGCCCGAGTCGCCCGAGCCGATGTGCTTTTTTGCCACCCCATGCCTAATAATATACCTCTACTTCTAGAACAAACCTTGATGCCAAAGGACTTAGAAGATGTGTCATATCCTCATGATGATGATTTGGTCATAACAACTATCATGGTCAACTTTGAAGTAAAGAGGGTATTGGTGGATAACGAGAGTTCAGCTAATGTACTATTTTATGTGGCCTGCAACAAGATGGGAATTTTGGTTGAGCAGCTCAAGCAAGTCAAAACTCCCCTCCAAGGATTCGAGAGAGGAGTCATCATTCTCGAAGGAGTCGTTGAGCTTCCCTTAACTTGGAGTAGGTCATGAACAAGAGACACACATCATAGCCTTCCATGTAGTACGATTTCCCATGGCCTACAACGCCATCCTTGGAAGACCTCTGGTAATTAAGATCAAAGCTATTGTATCCACCTTACCATGAAATTCCCTACAAGTAACGATATACGAGTTGTACGCGAAGATCAAATAGTCACCAGACAGTGCTATGTCACTAGCGTTGGTGGAATAAGCAACGATATCATGCTATTGTGAACCCTTGAGCTCAAGCACCATGGGAGACTTACCCCAGTGGAGTAGTTAGTAGAGGTCAAGCTCATGCCAGGAAAAAGGGAGATTGATGGTCGAGATCTTGAAGCTTCACTCAGGCGAGTTCATTAGTTATCTTTCATGCTACATTGATGTCTTCACGTGGAAAATGAAAGACATGCTTGGGATTGATCCTAAGATTGTTGTTCACATGCTCAATGTTAATTCCAAATCTAGATATGTTAAAGAAAGAAAAAGGCAATTCGCACTTAATAGGCGGGAGATCATTCGTGAAGAAATCAATGTGCGGAGTATTAGTGAAAGAGGTCAACAAGATTCAGCAACCGATCTAATATGTGAGCAAAGTACTTCTTGATACTGAAGCTTGATATACATTAGTTGAACAACTTGATCTACCCTTAGTTGTAGCTTCAAGGAAAATATGAGAGTACTTTCAGTCTCATCCTATTGTTGTGCTCACAAACAACCATTAAGGCACATACTTCAAAAGTTGGACATGTCAAGAAGATAACTGAAATCAATCAGTATCAGGGACGTCCCATCTAGGGCTAAAATGGTGGTTGAGGTCCACCGGTTTGACAAACAAGAAAGGTTGCTTCCAACCTCGAAGAGAGCTCGGCATTTTGGGCAACCTAAAACCTCATCGGGATGATAGGTATACGAAGCAGTTATAGCCCGATGCTGTTTTAAGTTCATGCATCATCTTAAGGAGGTCGATCCTAAGCTTAATCCCTAAATATCTAAACTCTATAAAAAAAAATATATTAACATCTTCCACCTATTCGGGGCCAACTTGCTCGGCACATATAAAATGTGACCAGAAACTCGATAAAGAATAGGTGAAGGGGCTACCTTATACCTCCTTTCAGAGAATCCCTAAAAAAAGTCATCTCTCCCTCTCGCGCATTGACCACTCTATTGTAAGGCCCAGGGGCTCTAATATCACACCTTGGCATCACCCCGTACTTTCAAGCTACCTCTATAATTTTATGTTCTTTATAGATGGTGGGGAGCTCGAAGAAGGTAGGGATCACTTCTTTCTGAGGATGAGCACTAACAGGCTTGACCATGGGGATAAGAGATGACATTAAATCCTCACGACTACTCGAGCTTGATCCCCCCAAAAAATTGTTCCCACTCTCACTACTGCTGACATTTGATTAATAAAATTAGAATAATCTTAAAGTATCGAGCACATACCTTAAAGAACAATTCACCGACAAACCCACTAAAACCTCGAGCACAAACTGCTTTTCTACGAAGAGTTAGGAGGTAAAAGTGAAAAATGAAGGTGAAAATAAGATATTTATAGGCCTATAGGAAAGGCCAAAGGTCATCAAATCCTGGTCATTGGCCTCGAGCTACGTGGCATCCATCCAGCAACTTGTACTCAACCCGTGTCACCCACGTGTCACTCACCCACCTACACACCATGATCAAAGGCGGTGCTCAAGTTTGAGCTGCTCAAATTTTTTTGCACAACGTTTCACAAGCATGTTCACTCATTCACATGCTGCGATTTAGATGTACGGGGGCCTGTGATGTGCACAGAAGACGTAGCCTGATCCCGAGCCTTCATATAGCCCAAGCTATTGTCGCCAAACAGTTGTAACCACAATTTTACGTAAATGTCGTCGGTTCTTGGTAAGATCGGGCCTAATATTGATGATACTCTTCATGCCCTTATCTCATGCCTTTTAGAAGTTTTAGTCCTCCCATGACTCAAATTCTCCACATTCATCCTTATCCAAATATCCAACATCTTATAGTCTAAGTCAAACTCCAAGAGGTAGTTTTAGTAAAATTTAATCACTTTATGTGATAAGGATAGGGATTCCAAGTGGTTTAATCCTTAAAGGATCCAGCCACCAACCTCTATAAATACATAATTAAGGTTCATATTCAGATACACTTTTACATAATTTTTGTAGTTTATAGCCCTATGCATAAATTCACTATCTAACTTAAGCATCATAGGGGTGACGAGGACACACATTTCGACACCTTTGTTTTAGGAACCAAAGATTCAATTCCACCTATTTGTAGTCATCAAGAGGATTCAGATCGTGCTCATTCATTGTCCTCAAGTTCGAGATTATTCAGGTACGAATTTTGGCAACATCATTATTTATCATAATGATGATAGGAATATCGGTGGTGTGACGTCTATGTGGAATAATGTGAATGGGTAGTTCAATTTTTATGAGAGAGAGAAATGTGAGGGATAATGAGTTGACACATCACTAATATTCTATCATCATGATAGTAAATAGCATTACTCAAAAAACTAAGTGGGCCTAGGGCATGCCTAGGCTAAAGTCCCCTCCCTCCGCCCATGTCTCTAAGCTCCTGTTTGGCCCCCATTAAAATTATAATGGGGACAAAACGGGGGCTAAGTACATATTTCTATCACAGCAAGTCGTAGATCATCGCAAGAAATATTGAACTATACTCTAACGACAACACTCTAATGTTCAAGACAAAAAAACGAAGTGACAAGAATACGGAGCAAATATAATAAAAAAGCAAGACTTTGTTAGAAGTTGAAGACAACCAATAAATGACTAACACTACCCAACAAAGGATAATTGATGGTTGTACATTATTGATTAATATTTAGCATGAACTATTTCCACTAGATATTGACTCACAAAAAAATGAAAACCAAAAGAAAAAATCTTCAAATTACTGTCCTCCAAGCCATGCAAAAGAAAAAATAAAAATAAAAATAAAAATCATCATATGTCCCCCATCCCCATACGCTCAAACTATTTCTTTTTTCTTTTCTTTTTTTATTTTTTGATGTAAAACACATGCATATACTAAAGTTGACTTCCATTTTGTGGCTCAGAGGTAATGCATATCATCATCATTGAATCAGCTATTGGGTGGGTGGGGTGCACTACAACAATTTTAACACGCATTTCTGCTTATATAAACAGCCTTTTCCCCCCTTCACCCTTCTAGTACTAAAAAACATCCTTAATATCAGTGAATATAATACAAAGAAAGCCATGAGTCTCACTATGAAGGCTTCTTTTCTTCTTTGTCTGTTACTATTTGTCTCCCTATCTACAGGTTTTTAAGCTAAATGCAATCCTGAAAAGTCTCTAGTTTCAACTTAATCTTTATTGGATAGTACATTGGATGCATGTGATAAGCTATCAGCTTAAGCATTTGTTGTTTCCTTGTTTGTAGGAACGGTCGACTGCTCCAGGATTCGTGTAAAAGCCGTTTTCCCGCATCACAAGGTAATTTGGCTATTAGTTATAGTTCCTTAATTCTATTTTATTGCTACCTTTTTAGAAACCCACACAAGAACGTACTGATGATGAATATGCTGAAGTTGCCTAAAAATAAAAAGCATATTTGGTATGCACAATGGATTCTTTTGTGAACTATTACACTTGAGATTTTAACTTGTTTTGTTTAACACTGTCCATTACTTTAGCGACCACTTTACCAAACAAGCCTGGATATATCATAAGATGTTAACCATGAGCTATACAAAATCTGCCTCCAAGGTGGAATGATGAGAAAAAATGTGATCATAGTTTTGAGATATAAGGTATGTCTCATCTCGTGGTGAGACAAGGCTAGGCAATTGATGCTGTCATGTTTGGCGAAGTTAAAGAGTTACATTTAAAGCAACTTTTTTTCTCTGTTGAACATATTCGAACTTTTTAGAAATTACCTTTCTTATGATGTTTAAATACTTCAAAAAAAGTATTAACTCTTCACTTACTTTCCAAAAAAGTACTCACACCTTTTTTAAGCATAGCCAGGCATGTGATTCAAGGGAATCTTCAATGGAAGCTTAGCTATCTTCTCAGGCAAATCGAAAGAATTTTCCACCCCAAGATTTGCTAACAATATTAACAAACAAATTAAGCGATTCAGCTAACCATTTCTGCTTCTTTTTTGAAGGGAGAAATGCAAGTAAATTCAAGAAAGCTCTTGGCACTTGATGCAGTGTTAGATTATGACTATGCAGGGCCAAATCCTAAGCACGATCCAAGAGGGAGAAGGGGTGGAGGTGGCAAAAATCCGTGACTCTCTTCGACCAGCCTTCTAGTCCCCTTCTGGAATACATAAAGATTTTGATCACAAATGACTACACCAGTTATTGAATTTTCTAGCTATACAATAACAGTCTCTCTCTCTCTAAATATCTCTTGATGGCATGATACGGAAAATGCCATAGTATTAATTCAGATGCTCTTACGTATGTGGATGGTCGCATTTTGATATAACTCAGGAATGAATAAAATTTGTTGTTATTTTAAAGTGAGAGCTTAATCATATTTGGACTATTGGTGAAATATTGATATTATTGTACAATAATTTATATTCAAAATAATCTTTTTACAGTGAATAAACAATTGGGCAGAATTCCGACTTACAGAATGAACGGAATAAAACAGAATGATGATGGTTGAGCAAGAGTTCGACTCTTTCTCTTTAAAACGATAAAGCCATGCACTGGTGCCAACGGTCTTCTGGCACTCGCTCCCAAGATACAACGACTTGTAATAGTAACACTACAAATTACAAAATCTGACGAATCTACCCATGTTTTGATCTTTCTACAACTGGAGGACTTAAAAAGCACGAAAATAATATTTGGGACTAAAATGCACGATGGGGAATAATGCAGAACGAAAAGATTATATATTGCAAGAGAGAAAATCAAAAATGATTTTGTAATAAATAAATTCGGCATATAAGGATCTAATTATAGAGTTGAAAAGTTGTGTCCAAAAGACACCATAGCCAAAAATTTGTTTATCCAACAGATACAATTCATTTGAACATGTAGTTTAACAGTCAACCGTCAGATTCTAAAAGATGCCACGTGTCGCACGCAGAAATGCCCGGGGGAATGAATAAATAATATAAATTAATATATTATTTAAATTGATAATAAAATAATATAATTTAAATATTATTTTACAAAAAATATATATATCAATTTGGCCTAAGCCCATGACCCGTGCTTGTGTCGAACATCGGTCAGACGGCTGCCCGCGCATATGCTTTGACTCAACCTACTAGCATGTAGGTCATCTTTCCGTCAAAGATTATTGGTACCCAATATAAATTGGTTTCTACTCTTCTAATTTTCCTACGTGGGATTGACATTTTCCAATTTCTCACCAATTTTTAATCTCAATTTATTTCAACTTCAAATTGTCATCTTTTGGTCTAAATTTCTTATTCACCCTAATTTGATTTTAAGAAAATAACTATATTACATTAATCTACTCGTGGAGTAGAATACATTCGATCAAAGAAATCTTTTATCCAACTAACAAGACCCACTTAAATAATTCGTTAAAAGTTGGTCAAACCAACTAATTAAACCAATTTTTCAACATGGACAACTATCTCTCAAGTGTAGATTATGAGACAGAAGGCCTTGAAAATCTAATGCTGCAAGCTAAAGTGAAAATCCTAACTCTCTTAGAAATACTAATGCAAGAATAATTAAGCCTCTTAATGTTCAAATGGCAACTTAAGCTTTTATCTCTTTACAATCAAATCTTCCAACTTAAGTAGATACTTAAATAAAGAAAATTTCTTTCAAGTCTCAAACTGTGCTTTCCACCCCTTCATTTCTAATTCGTTAATAAGTTCTCTCTCAATTGGAGTAGAGTTAGTATCAGGTTTCAACTATTTCATCTGAAACCCAATTGGTGTTTAGTGAAAACAAGCTAAACATTTTATGACATTTGATCACACCATCATTTGAGTAACCAAATCATGGGCTTTAAGAATGGACTTGTTGCACCCCAACAATAACTCCTCAACATGATACTCTAATGACTTGAATTCATAATCCTAGCTTTGATACCACTTGTTAAGATCAGGTTTCAATAATCTCATCTAAAAATCAATTGGTGTCCAGTAAAAGCTAGCTAAATCTTTTATGGTATTCGATCACCATCATTTGAGTAACCTATTCCATGGGCTTAAGAACGGCCTTGTAGCAATCCAACAAGTTGCTTTATTGGGTTTGAAGCATCTAAAATCTTTTGACATTTTTTGGCTAATATGAGCTTTTCTACATTGCATTTTACTTGACACTGACAAATTTGTCAAATGTCTCCCTTGGTTAACTTTGTTCAGTAAAACATACCAAACATGCCCATTATTCCCTCGTTTATACAGACCATGCAATTAGAATTCTAATACTTCCCAAGTTATCAAAAAAGCAATGGCTATATAACCTGCTAAGACAGATAAAGTATATTGCAGTAACAGATACTAGGCAACTACAAGTCATAAGCAGATCCTGGTACATGTCAAGTATACAGGCTAAATGCAAGCCACAAACAGATTGTAGCTAAGGTTGATCGATAAATTTCATGTGAAAAGCATTGTATGATGACTATTTCTGGTCTATTTCAAGATCGTGTATATACTTGAAGATTTATGCTTGAATGTACAAAGCATAGGACAAACAAGTACATTCTTTTTAATTAATTCTGATTTTTTTACATATAACTAGTTGAACTTCGAGTTCATGATGAAAGCAGAGTTGACATTACATTCTAAGTGACAGTATACTGACTGTTGCTAAAGCACAAAACTTTGTTGCTCCAGAGGTGAATTTCGCCAATTCATTTGCCTGCACACATTTAAATTCCAAGAACAATCATGAAGTTAAAGAAAAGAAGAGTGTCTTCATTATCAAATAAGTAAAAGTTGCGGATATGGAAGATGTATGTAGGCTAAAGGCTCGTGTAGATACTTTTTCTAAATTTTCATTAAACAAAAAGCTGATGGATTGGAAACATGATATGTTCAACTACCATTAGACCCATCTGTTGTCAATTTTACTTTATGTTTTAATGGGAAACAGTAATCAGGATACAACACAATTATACCATGAGCCGTCCTTATCACAACCTTTTTTGCTAGTTCTTTTCACTTTGGTTACTGAACCGCCTCGTGTAAAAGCTCAAGCTATTAGAAACGGGAACACTTATTTATTTAAATATGGTACTCGACTCGCTTTCTTACACGTAGGCCGGATTCATTTTTTCATCGAAGATCCCACACATGCACGATTTTCATAAACATGTGGCAACAACGCTCTTAAGTTTATCTCCGGGCGTTTATCTCAGTGCAGTTTTGGTAAGCCATGTATGAGTGCACTATTGCGATCCCAACAGAAAGTTGGAATTACCAAGTAGAAACATCATCTTGACTTTAAGGGCAGGTGGATTATGGATACACTGAATCATCTCATTGAAATAGACAATAAATAGCCAATAAACATTTCAATGGTATTGACAGGCACTAGCCAATAAATAGAAATGCACACTCTAAATCAGCAATGACAATGCTGATGTTATCATGTGAGCGTCGTTCTGCAATACAAATTAATTGCAGGTTAGAATAGTAATTACAATTTAGACGCGGAAATGGAAAATATTAATCCAGTGAAACTACTTACCAGAGCCATTTGCTCAAGAGCTTCAGAAGCCATCAGTTGAAAAAAGAAAACAAGTTAACTATGCTTGCTCGGAAAATAAATTACTGAATCATAGCGCGTAAATTACCTGAACATCTCCATGCTGTCTAATTTGACTTACAAAATTAACAGCATCCGAGCTGAAACAAACAAAAGTACTTGTAGATTATTTACTGTCTAAGAGGAATAGTAGGCTATAGACACAAGTTTATTCATGAAATTTGATTGCTATAAGCAGTAAAGGTTATAAACAGACCTGTTCACGTAGTCCCACAAGCCATCAGATGCTAATATTACGAATTCAGCATCTGATCCTAAAGCTACTTGGAAAACATCGGGACATGCAATAATCAAGTCTCCATTAAATTGTACCGACACAGATTCATAGCAAAAGGCCAAGGAATTTAACTTCCTGAATGGTTTACAAATTAGCACAATCCCAGCTCGTGATTAATTCATAAACTAGAGATCTAGTTATCCATATACTAACTGAGAAGCAAATTTTTCAGATCATCGGCCTTCCTTGACTCCTTTCTTCACCATCCTTCGGTTAAGACAAAGCAAGTTTGAAAATGAAAAAATAATCAACATTTTGAAAATTTTCCATGAAATAAAAATTGAATCCAATTCTTTTTGGTCTTAAAACGTGCGTCCCCAAAAGCACGGGATACAGAGATGTCTTTGCATATTCCTCCATTAACGATCTGTAGACATCAGATGCTAGATTCATCAGCACCCATAATAAACCAGAGAAACTATATTATGGAACTCAAAGAAAAAAGAATTTAGGCTTTCGAAGACTTAATGCAAATTATTTTCGGGGAAAAATTGGAGCGAAGTATAGATATACACAGCCATCCACCAGTTTCTCTGATTCTTCTGATTTCTTGAAAAGAAACTTTGTTACTTTCATTGGGCTGATGGGGATTCATAAAAACCTCTGCTTTACCAGATCTTGAGAGAGCCTGCGATAAAGAAACAAAATAGGGGCAATATGTCTTTTATATCTAGAAAAAAATACAGTTTTCTAATGAAAATTTAACCGAGAGATAAGGAGGATTGAAGATGAATAGTTATATACCACGCACGAATCACCAGCGTGAAATGAATAGCGCGTCGTTCCGAAGAAAAAATCTGTAGCTGTTGAACCAGATTCAGTACCTTCCCTGATCGTCTCGAGCATTTAAAAAATGAAACAGCTTCTAAACCTTCAACACAATCATATATCATACGAAAGATTGACAACATATTTAGCAGACGCCAGATAAAGTTACACCAGAAAGGAGCATTCTATTACCATTTTAAGAGTTTTGCATCGGAACTTTCAAAGGGTTCTTGTGGTGCCTTCTTAGTTGCTTTAAAGTCCTTTTTCCATTTAACAGTAGACCTTGTAAAGCTGCAATTTATTCTTTATTTAGTTCTTCCCTGCAGTAAATATGTTCAGTTACGTCTTCAACATTACACGATTACAATTCTTAAACTGCCATAATCAGTTGGCCGCGCACATAGGCCGGTCCTGTGATTTTCGGAGCCCGAAGCGAACGCCCAAAATTGGGCCCCCCCAAAATCAACGTAAATGCAAAATTGAACAGTGTATTATACAATGTATTGCTAACTTAACACTGAACACTAAAAAAACAAACAAATAAGAACAAAAGATTTATATTATAAAGTAACAAAACCGACAAAAGTTCAAACAATCACGTAAATACTATATCGCTTGCTTTTAAAGTAGTTGTCCATATCGCCTGCTTGACTTTGAGTCAACAAAAGTTCATTTCGTCTCCTTTTTCTCTTCTGAGCTCCAGACTCAAATTTCGGAGGCATGATGTATGAGTCTATATCTAATATCCAATGAATAGCCTATAAAACAATTACAAAACATC
>CAIGRP010102953.1:0-45135 GCA_903798385.1 Fraxinus cuspidata | reverse complement strand
TTTTTTCTACAAGCTCGTTCCAATGCTCAGGGCTTAACCACTATGGTCCATTTCCCTTCCAATCAGCCACATCTTTAGAACCTTTTTTTTCTTTGCATCTTCTCTAGCCTCAGAAAATATGTCCCTAAGTCGAACATTCGAGGCTGCTAACCATACTGCCTTTACCTCCTCTTACTTTTCTACTTCCCAAGTGTATTTATTCTAATTAAAATGAACCAGTGATAAAAAAAATACAAAAATGTAACCAGTCACATAGAGCAACTATTAGTTCTATACTTAGTTTAGCTTTATTATAAAAGGTTCATTAGATTTTTGCTAGTTAAGAAAATTTGACATACTTGCATTAGACAACATATAGAAAAATCTTTCTATGCATGTGATTTATCTTTGTCTCTTTTCAGTTGTGTAAGTGTGCATTTGTTATGGATGTTATCAGTAAAAGTGTGTGTGTAAATGAAAATTAATGACAAACATCTTGTGAATAACCTTCTAGGTAACCAAACTACCATTGCCAACAATTTAAAAGCCCAAAACGTGAAAACCACTATTCTAGATCAATAATTTAACAGTAAGAGAACAACATGGGCTAGAGGGAGGAAAAACTGAATATACCATGTTAGTATTGTCATCTCTATAAGTCTCAATTTCCATCAACTCCACATTAGAATCCAACTAAACCAGTGTTGCTCAAAGTTACGATGCTTCAAAAGGGGTCGGATAGGATAACAAGTAATTGTACAATGTATTCTACTAGCACCTGAATTTCTAGTTGAAACTCATTCACAGGCAAAACACAAAAATAAATATGACTCCTCATAGCATCATGATATTAAGTACATTTTGAAATCAGCCTAAATTTCACAACTTAAAACATACAAAAATTCCAAGAAATTTCATTGCAATCCAATATATACGTAAAAGAGAGAACTAACTAGTGATATTGAAAATTCTGATGCTTCAAAAGGGGCACGATATGATAACTATGATGCATCAACATATTTTACAACACAATTTGTACAATGACGGGTTAAAAAAACCTCAAATTGTTTCCAGAAAGCGTTCTTGTTGCCTCTGATACTGTACGAAAGGTTGAGTAAGGCCCTCCAAGATAAGCCTTCATCATAGTACTAATGTCACGTGTTGCGGATACGATAATAAACTTACATTGGAAAGAAAAAAGGGATCAAAGTGAACAAATTACAAAGCTGGTGAAATGCTTGAACTAGACAACTTAATGTTGCAGAAATACTGAACTAATGTTGGCTTTTTAAGATAATTTTGCTCCATTTTGATCAGTTTACTGCCTAAAAATCACACTTATTTTTATAAAAATGAGTTGACTCCAGTCATACAAATACATTTAGATCAACAACAATAATGTTGAATAATTTCTATCAATGCAATATAAGCTCTAAGTTGAAGATATGTTTTTATTCATTTAAGTCCATATGAAACTGAAAAAGAACCGAGATTATTGCAAAAACTAAAAAATCATTAACAATGTGGTTCTTATTATACTCCATTTGCACATATCATAGAATTATTATATGTTACAGAAAATGACGGACGAAAAAGAATCATTAGCATTCAAATAAGAGGAAATTAACATATAATTCCTTGACTTTCTCGTTTGCTCAAGAATTGAATTTGTAAATAAACCTTATGAAGAGATTGAGGTGTATATTGTTGAGTTCAAATTGGGTGATGAGGAAAAATCACACTACTTGGAGCACGGAAATGTTAAAATTTGGAGGAAAGTTGTACTATGGAACAAAGTCAAATTGATCAAGTTAAGCAGGACCTCTAAAGCTATATTCAAAGTGTCATGATACACTTGTGCAAAAGTCAAGCTAGAGACTATAAATCGAGCACTTAATGGGAGGCAACCCATTTTTCTACTCCTTTTTCCTTATTTTGATTAACCATTGTTGCATTAATTTAGAAATTCATGCATATAAATGGTTTTTAACGCATTTTAGGCAGTAATTTAAGACTTGTATTAGTAACTTAGGTACATTTACTTATTGAGTTCATTTTATTTAGACTCATCGTTAACATCTTACCATTACGTTAAACTTACATTGATGTGATATGCATTATTAAGGTTACACATAAATTTCAATCTTCTTAATGTTAGAAGATTAAACTTCTTCTTGGTGTGAATAAATTACAAATATTTAAACCTTTTTTCTGTCATTAATATTTATCTTGAATTCTTGAATAGAAAGGTGAAGTCTAGCAACAAAGAAAGAGGTGGTTGTCATGACATCTACCAATCGGACCAGCCTGATACTTCTACCTATCCGCATCTATTCCCTGAGAGTTTCTGATTCTTTACTCCTTTATCTGGTTTATCTTTGTTTTTACATTGGGAACAATGTAATATTTTTGTTTGGGGTGGGGGTGAATATTTGAAAAATTAGGATCTTTATTGCTTGCTTTTCAACTGCTTATTGGGTTTGTATAACTAATTTAATCTGAAAAAATTTGGGAAAAAATCAAAAAAAAAAGTGTCTACTATAGCGTTGAACGACTTGCCACCTATGATGATACTTGTTTGAATTGAATATAATTTTATCTAGAACTGGACAACATCGTATCTTATATTATACTTGAGTGTTTATCCACATTAGGCCTGTTTACTTGCGCACATAGCCATCATTGAATTACCACTTATGTAGGAGTATGACTTGATTATGTGAATTTAATTGTTTATGTGTTGACCTGAGTTTGAATAAAAATCTCCAAATCCTTTATGTAAAAACCAAATTGCTAACAAGCGGTTGGGAATGGGAAGATTAGTGCTTGTGTTTATAGAAATTTGAAGGTTTGATGTTATTGGATCATACCTTAGGTTTACAGAGCTTGGCTTAAGGAGTCTAGAGCGGATACTAACCAATATTAAAATTCGAATCTTATATCGAAAGAAAATGTGACATATCTTACACTTCTTGTCGTAGTCTTTATGACTCAAGTTATTAAGCATATTAGGGTATTTAAAACCTCGTGCCCTATGGTTATTTAACTTGGGAGTCATTGGCCTAAAACTCATTATAGAGGTATTTAGAAAGCTTAGTGGAGAGAAGTCTTGCACATAAGATGAAAAAAAAAAAAAGCAATCCAAATATATTCAAAGCGAAAGAAAGAAAAAATGGATTTAGATTATAAAAGTGAGAGGAGCCCTTTAAAGATTTCAAGATTTGAACTCTAGAACTGGCGGTATGATTTTGAGAAATATTTACCATTTTCCTTCTAGAGGTACAAGTATATAATTATGAATACTTTGTGTGGAAAAAAACATTTTAATGTTTATTAGAAACCCATGTGTACGAAAAATATCTTGGGATTGGAGAGAAGAGCATAATGAGTGATTTTCATGAGAGGTGTGAAGAAAAACTGACCACATGAGGATTGAGATTATGATCAAATTAAAAACACTTAATTGGTTGTAATCTAGGTGGGTGTGAGTTCAATATTAGCTAATCACACACACACACACACATTAAGTCAACTATCGGATAAGTAAAATTTTATTTTTGATATTGTTTGGATATTTCTAAAGTGTTGTTTAAATTCAAACATGAGGCATATGGTAAGTTGTTTAACGTTGAATTTCTTATTGGACATTTGTTTCAGTAAGTGATATGGGTTATTCCTAAGTTTTATTTTGTTTGTTTTGCTCGAGAATGAATAAATGTTTTAGTTTTGGGGGTGTTTGATAAGTGTATTTTTGTGCAATTATTTGGGTCATATTACTAAGCTTTTGTGTCGTTTTAGTATTGAATTTTACTTAAATTGGGTTAATCCTATCTTGTTTCAATTTTGGACCCATTTCTAAGCAATTGGAAAATAAAGAATGATCAATTGTCCAATGGATGGAAACTTGGGGATTAATATGCATTTGAGTAAAAGTTGAAGTACTAAAAAGAGGACGAATGTAGAAGAAAAAATGAAGAAAATGGCTAAAATGAGTTTTTTTTTAAAGTTTTTATAACGGGCAGCCGTCCAGTTATATAGGTCTGGCGGCCGCTTGACCCTAAACTTCAATTATAGTGGATGTTTGGTATATGTATGCGGCCGCCCCATTTCCTACTGGGCGCCAACCAGGCTAATTCGAAAAAAAAATTGTTTTCCTCAGAATTCAATTCTAACAAGAAAACTTTCGTTTGGGTTATGATATGCACAATTTTTTGTGATCTTTTGAGACTCTTTAGAGAGATATAAATACCAACTCTCAAAAAATAATTTGGGTGGGAGAATTAATTGTAAAAGGAGGCAAATAACAAATCATGATAAAATCCAAGAAATTCAAGATTGATTGAATTCAAGAATTTTCAGGTGATGAACAACTTTTATATCTTTTGTTTTCTTTCTGATAACATGTTAGGCTAGTTTTCTTCATGATAGGAGAACGATGAACCATGTAATATGAATTTTTAATATTTAGTTTTAAATACTTGAGATTAAAAACACGTTTTTGGATATTGAATAATTTATATGATTTTCTTTTTCTCCACAATTATAGTGCATGGTAGTTGTGTGAATGTGGTGACTTATTTTATGCATTCAAAAGAAGGAAAATAAGTTTGACATATATAAATCGTCATAGAAACCGAAAGATGATATAAATATATCACTATATTTTATGTGAATCTTTAAGTGTTCATAAAAATCCATGCATTCTTGTATATTCGCATCCGTCACAGAAATATAGTCAGGTCATTTATGAGAGTAGGTTTAACATTACTTGAAAGAGATTGTTAAATAGAATAGGAACATTAATTCGTCAAAATTCAATCTCGTTATCAAAGTGTAGAACTAAGTTTAAAAAATATTATTATATGGGAATTTGGTAATCCTAGTGCGTTTGTCATTTATAACACATCAAATTGTGTTTAGTATAATTTATATTCAGTTTAGTTAATTTACTCGCAATTACATAAGTATATTAATTTATTCATAATTGTGTCATAACAAATATATCATATTATTCTTGTTTCGGTTAAGATCGCGATAATTAAAATTGAACTAATCAATCTGTGTCGAACGATACTTGAACTCAAAATTCACATTATTACTTGTTAACAACTCTTACATTTACGGTGGTTTTAATTAGAAATATATTTCCGTGAACTGTTGTAGTCGATGACCTTCAGTGTTAGAGATTAGCCATAATTGAATGCATTACTTTATATTGTGCTCCAAGATTAGTTCATAGAACAATCGATATGCAATGTGTAACTTGTAACTTACTACAATCCGAGCTATATTTGTAATCACACTGGAATATCATTGTAATTGAAAAGGACATAATTATCATTTTTTGAAAAAATAAAAAAAATAAAATATATATAGAAGCTATCCCCATGAAAAAATGACTTTGAATCTAAAATATAAATGACTAAAAAGAAAATATATTTTAAAATAAGTTTTGTTCACTTATAAGTTTCCATAATATAATCTTTAAATTTTCTTGCTTATATATCATTCGATGTTTTAAGTCCAGAAATTACTAAAGTACAAAAATAATCAATGACCACAAAAGCACAGAATAAACAGAAATAATTAATGTTGTGGGGACCATTTTCAAGTTTGCAATGTCTTGGCAAAGATTACTATTGCCGATAACGAAAAGCCAAAAGTGAGGAACAGTAATTTCATGTGGACATGCGAAGTTGTCAGTTCAATAAGTTCGAAAATATATAAATAAATATAAATAGTCCGTAATAAAGACGTGTGCTCAAGTATTTATTAAATTGTCATTCGAGTAAAAACATGTTTCACTATGAATTCTTTGAACTAAATAACTCAAGTTGAAAAGCAAATCTAGTTTCATGAAGTTAAATAAGGTCGATCAATGGTGGAGTCATGCAGTTTGAGTTGGGAGTCCCAAAACTAACATATAAAAAAGCTTCGGAATGACCCCTTTAGGGGTGGTCGAGTTGGTGGAGAAGGTGAACGCGGAGATCAAAGGTCACGAGTTCGAATCCCCTGCCAACACTTTCTCAGTCGAGCCCGTCGCACCGGGATTGCCTAGTGCGGTTAACTTTCTTGTGTGATTTGCGGGCTACTGCACATGGAGCGGGATTTACCTAATGCGCACTCACATTGGTCAGGCCTCCTCCCCTTCGGGGTGGTCGGGGCTCCGCTGACGGATAGCGGCTACGGTTCCTACGTCAACAAAAAAAAANGGAGCGGGATTTACCTAATGCGCACTCACATTGGTCAGGCCTCCTCCCCTTCGGGGTGGTCGGGGCTCCGCTGGCGGATAGCGGCTACGGTTCCTACGTCAACAAAAAAAAAAAAAAAGCTTTGGAATTTTTTTGATACCTTATTACATGTGTTTCTTACAGTTTTCATACTTTATTAACATTGTATAATTACTTCATCATCAATTTTGTCAAATATATAATTCTCATTAGACACAATCAAACTATAATCCAACCATAGATAACCAATTCGATTTCATAATCAATTCTTGACATAAGTCATGGTAGAAAACACCCCTCGTCTAATAACTACAAGGAGAATTCATGTCAATGTCAAAAGCTTGTATTAGTATAGGTGCATTTAATGTATTTTTGTCGTAGCCAACTTTTTCGCAAGTTTACTAAGACTCCGTAATCCTCCAATATCTTCGTCAGTGTGCATATCAATGATGTATGTTTCAATTTGATCATCAATTTCTAAGATCTCTATTCCTTGAAAATCTTTCAAAAAACACTCGCACATTCGACTCAATTTGCTCTGATTAAAGTAGAAACTTTTTCGGACACTAACATGCTACACAAAGCGAGTCAATATTTTCCACAAAAAGCAATCATTTAATTGTTAGAGTTGCATATCAGTTAAGGCATAAAGAAAATTAACACGAAAATGATGAAAATTTGTCACGGTGATACGCAATGAACAACTGAAAAGTGTATGCACGTTGTCCGTGTCGGGTACACTGGCATTTTGCTCTCTACAAACTGTTACTAAAAAAGTATCTCATTTGTTATCCCTCAACCCTTGGAGACATTGTTTACATATTTTAACCAATCTCATGGCTGCCAAAATCTTAATCATTCTTTTGTAATTCTTTTGAATATTCATTTGAAATTTCCAAGATCTTTTGATGAGATGTAGATGCAAACTCAAAAGTAAGAATTGTTCCAATAAAATATGTGATTCACCCTTTTTCCCCCACAATTTGTACTATCATTAGTAAAATAACCAAAGAACAACCTTTGCTTTCCTCTTTGGCGGAGTAAGAGGGCTTTCACTACTCCAGTGAACATTGAACACCTAGAAGAAGAAGTTGGGATTTTCTCTCCCGTTGTACCTCCAACTTGAGAATTAGTAATGGGTTTTTGAATATAATAAATTAAGGAAAAATGAGAGGAAGCCAGAAAATGTGTTATTAAAAAAGAAGATCCTCATACCTAGCACGCCTATGAAGTATTTATAGATGTTTGGTGCCACGTAACTACTAAGAGGTTATTGTCTACGTGTCAAGTGTAACACATTCAGTCACTATGCGGTTTTCACCTACGTAATGAGTAGTCAACTTGCACTCACTAGACGGTTAGTGGGATCAGATTGTCAGACGATTTTCATTCAATTAAAATGATGTTCAGACAGTTGGGAGTCATGGTGGTCGATCTACCATAGTGGTAGTTAGGCTATCGTAGCGATAGTCAGGTTAGCATAGCGATAGTCGGTCTACTAAAGTGGCAGTCGGCTTGCATAGTAGTAGTCGATCTATCATAGCGATAGTCAGGCTAGCATAGCAATAGCCGGTATACCATAGTGACGTCAGGTTAGTCTAGCAATATTCGATTACCATAGAGATAGTCAAGCTAATTTAGCAGTAGTGAATCTACCATAGCGATGCTAGGCTAGCATTGTGGTAGCCGGTCTAGCATAGCAATAATCAAGCTAGTATAGCGATAGTCGATCTACTATAGTAGTAGTTATGCTAGCATAGTAGTAGTCGATCTACCATTGAGTAGTTAGGCCAGCATAACGGTAGTCGAGCTAGCATAGTAATAATCGGTCTACATAGTGGCGTCGGCTAGCATAATAGTAGACAAACTAGCATAGCAGTAAATGGGCAAGCAAAGCGGAAGTTGCCTTGCATGGCGGAAGTCACCTAGCATAGCGGAAGTTTCCTTCACTTGGTTGGCCATTGTAGTCTACTATTTATGTCACATGGCATCAATTAGCAACCATCTCAATAACATGAACTATATTTGAAAACATGAACATCAAGTTACATAAGCAAAGTGATTGCTCCAATGTTTATCACCGAAACACTTGAGAATATTTCTTGATTAATGCTCCATTTCTTCGGCATTGAGTGCTTCAAAAATTTCGAGTCTTAGTTTGTCACGAAGAAGATCTCACTACTTAGCCAATCCTCCAAAAACATTCACCACAATATCAATCAAATGAAAGAAAGATTGGATCTCCACATACTTTTTTGTTGCGACTACAAGAGTTAGTTGAAGTTAATAAGCAAAGCAATGAATGCAGCAAGAGCACTCACATTATATTTTAAGATAACTATTTTGAGACCATAGATCCACCATAACCTTGATCTCTCAAATTAGACATACTTCAGCTATATCTAGAAAACAAGTCTTCAGTAGAAATCTTGAGTGAAAGTCATGGTACTGGAAACATTTTGGATACCAAAATGTTCCATTACATGGCCATTCTTTACATACCGCATAACAACCACGTTTGCTTGTTAATTATAATAAAACGGGATTTATCAAACTAGAACAGAATATATAACTCATCACCGATCTCACTAGTAATAACTCTAATTGTTTCAAAAGTAATAGCACTTAAGATATCCTTTTGAATATCTAGTGAGGTTAATTTGAAATTTGCAGGACCATTTTTTACGCAAACAACCTTGATTTTGATCACACAACCATAATGGTAGTTCAAGAAAATTCTCATGATTGCCTGAATCTTCAGATCATCACTTCCACGAAAATAAGCCCTTGTCATAGAAGATGTTGAACACAACTGGTTGATACACTCAAAAGAATTCTAAGGTCACTTCGTGTTTGTTCTGATTGCTTGAAGATACTAACCTCAGTACATTATTATTTGTTATTGAATGATTCAAACTTAAACCCGAGCTAGGTTGTGTGCAATTCTGGTTTTTCAATATAATTTTTGATACTATTTTTGTTTTTCCAATTCGAGAATCCACCAACGATAAACAATCACGTCATGGACAAAAAAGATAGCAACAAAAGGAAGATATGGTATCTTTTGCTATACTATATTCCAATCAACCAAGATAATCATCAAACAACTTAGTACAAAATCGTATGTCTTTGTTCCTTTTTTTGGTCCATAGAAACTAATGGAGAGGCTGACAATGACCTTTTTGCATATTTACTCTTCAAACTACATCTTGATGATTAATATCATAATTATTAATCCAAGTTCTCAAAGGAAATTGTGCAACATTAATTTCACCATTTTCTTCCTCGACATCAATGCCATCCATTTCATGGTTTTCATCTCTTTCATCCACGGAATCAATTTAATTCGATTTCTTCACTTTCGTTATCAACATCAATCTTATTGATTTCAGTACTTTCATTCCCAACATCAATTTCATCTCCAACCGACGAACATTATTCTGAACATTCGTTTTTATCAATATTTTGTTGACTAAAAGAAAAGGAGACTTATGTAATATTTTGAAATTTTCTCCATCATTTTTAAACATTTAATTCAACAAACAACATAGAAAAAACGAAAAACAAGAAAGGCCGACGAGGCTTCAGTCATTTCCAATATTATTCAATAAATAAACAAGGGCAAATTATTATTTAGCCGAGATGTAGGGCTTGAGCCCAGGGCCGGCCCTGAAAATTTTGAGGTCCTAGGCGAAAAATTATCATGAGGCCCCTATACATAAGTTTTTTTACGAGCGTATTAGTATCAAACGTGGTCAAATTAAATAATTTTTCATGATGAGAAACATTAGATCTATGGTACCCATTAACCATTTGATTCGTTCGACAATCAATTAAGAAGGAAAAATCATATTTACCCATTAAATTAAAATATTTTTTGATATACTACAAAAAAATTTATATATCATATATAATACGTATTATATAAACTAACATAAAAAAATATTTTATTGTAACTAATTAATCTTCTTAAAATTTCTAAATGTCTTGATTCTTTAAACTGTACGTTAATTAATCTTCAAATGTTATAATAATCAAGCTAATTTATGTTATTTTTCTTTATTAAAAATTATTTATTTTCTCTTAAAAACTAAATGTACTTTCAGAATTAAAAAAATGTGGGTAGTAAAATTGAAATTATTATTTATATTAGTACCATGTGTAATTTACATATTTCATAAAGATAATTGTTTTGGGCTTTCAAAAAAAATTGAGGCCCCCTTATACCTTGAAGCCCATGGCAACTTTCTTTCAAAAAAAAAATTGAGACCCCTTATACCTTGAAGCCCAAGGCCACTTTTTTTCAAAAAAATTGAGGGCCCTTATACCTTGAGGTCCAAGGCCACTGGCTTAGTGGCCTTGGGCCAGAACCGGGCTTGCTTGAGCCACAATTCTGAAATGACATATCAGTAAACTTCGATAACATTGTCATAAACTCCCAATCAAAAAGAAAAAGTAATTTAAGTATACACACAATGAGGGGTGGCGCCAGCACCCCGCTAGCCCTGCGGATGCCCATGCTAGCTTTGCTGGAAAACTTATCTTGAATCCGCCACTGCACACAATGATATAAAAAATGGGACAAGATTTACTACAAAATATTAATCGAATAAAATAAACTGAAAAGGCTCTTATTTCGACCCCAACTCACAGCGAGTCAATACTTAGTTTGTTGGGTGTAGTGGTTCGATTGTCCAGCAATATATGAGTGTACAGGGGATTGTTGCCCGTTGTGGTTTGGTAGTGGTCCAGGCTATAGCTAGGGCAAGGTTTTTGTATTCAAAGATCTTTTTTTCTCTATATTTAGGGATTGGATTGTGAAGTTCAGGGATTGCGTTGGAAAAGTTCGGGAAATTTTTGATATAGGGTAGATTTGGGAAACTTTTGGTAGATATGAGCTTGGTTATTGGAAATTTTGGATGTGATTATGTGAAGAAAATGGGATGTAGATTGATTATTGGATTGAGAGAGTGAATTGAGAAGTTAATTGCCAATTGATGTGGATCTAGATAGCGTTTTATTAATAAAAGTTAAATAAAGATTAAAATAAAAAAACTCCCTGAAATTTTTGGCGTGCAGACCCCTCCTCCGTCATTGAAGATAATGATATGATTTAACAGAAATATAAAAAGTGTACGTCCTAGAAGATTAAAAGTGCAATTATAATAAGAATTAAGCTACTTATATACTCATTGTGTATATTTTGATTTACACCTCCTATGCGTAAAAAATCTGGTCATTGATTAAAAAGACGTTAAAATCATTGCACCAACATTTACCAATTTACATGGATGTAAATCAAGGTGTCAAATTTGATGTACATATAGCATGGTTCCAATTTTCTCAAATTTTTACCACTAAAACGGGGGTGGCTATTCATAGTTAGCTTGTTTGGCTATAAACTTCGTAGTTCATCTTAAAATAAAATTTTTATTTCTAAGTAATTCTTTATTTTCAAATATAGGTAATATATTAGTTTCTTTTATGGCTAATTAAATGCGTATCATAATTTTTGTTAATTAAACTATATTTTACTTGTAATGAAAATTCCTAATCTTTGCTCATATTTTCATACTTGCATCACCAACTATTTTTAGTTGCATTTTTATTTTTACCTTCTATTTAATTAGCTCACTTTATCTTCGATGATGATTTTTGTCCAAATAATCTATTATTGTGTGGAAAATATTATGTTGAACTTTTGATTTTTTGATTTTTCTTATTTAAAAAATACTATTGATAAATAAGTCTTTTTACTTCCTCCTAACAAATTTTATGGCCGTCGTCAAGATCAAGATATACCAATTAATAAATGATTGATAGTAAAGATATGAAAAGAAGAAGTTATGGATTTAAGTGCGAAAATGACAAAAGTAGGGAAACCTCACTGGTATTATATTGTGATACGGTCAACATAAATTGTAATACGAATATAATTTTTCATCTTTTATATGTATTAAAAATTTTACTTAATTAGAAAATAATTCTTATCTTACTTTTAAAATTAATTCATTTACATATTTCTAACTTTAATTCCCTGTTTGATGGTCATTATTTAAACAAAAAATGAATAATGATTTTTAAGAGAAAGGAAAATGTTCTAAATTTACTGGTAAACTATTTTATTGGGTGAATGCATGATTGGAAATGAGAATATAGAAAAAGGAATATTCAAATAATGGCAATCAAATATGGTAAATAAAGAAATACATTCTCTAAAACTTTCTTATTCACTTAGTCCACGTTTGATGGTCATAATTTTGAGAAAATTGAGTTTTGAATTATGATTTTTCTAGAGAATGTATAGTTAAAAAGTAGGAAAAAATTTTAAGTTCACGTTCAAAATATTTTATTATGCAAATGTGTAATTGAAAATGAAAACTAAATTTTTTTGAAATAAAGATATTAAAACAAGGATTGGGTAAAGAGCTAAGGAAGTAAGGGCTAATGATTAATTAAGAGGTTAAGAGCTTCTATGAGCCCCATTTTTTTTTTTATCAAAAATGTATTTTAAAATATTATTTTTATGGAGAATGTGTGATTAAAAAATAATAAAAATATTTAAATTTGCGTGTAATACTATTTTATTGAAAAATGTGTGATTGAAAATATGAAAGAAAAAATATATATTTTAAAAATAATAGAGACCAAACAAAAGTAAAATAATGAATCATACTAGTTGTACATTATTTGCATACAATTTGGATGATATTTGAATATGTGGCAAAATCAATGTCATTGATTATTTTAAGTATTGGAGAAATTAATAACAAAATTATGTACATATGATACAATATAAAGTAGAATATCGAGTTATCAACTAGAAAGTGTTTGTACCAAAACTGTCAAATAATATGTAGTGTGTGAACCAATGAAGATTTTTGAAGAGAGAGAACACAAATGTCAAAATGAAGGGTCAAATCACCATTAATTACTCCCTGGCATTCATTTAACTAATATTTTACAATTAAATGGATAGGATTACATAATTTATTATTCATCTATAGGATGACAATAATTTTCCGGTTTCTTATTCATATTAATGATATGAAAATTGTATGGTTGATCTTCAACCTATTGTTACTATAGTAAGATGACGTGAATTCAACATTTAGGAAGAAGTGCATTGGCGGCCAATCTTCTGTTATAGTTCAACAATTCGTCTCTAATGATGAAAGCCGTCTAAATCTTTATTAAATTGCCACTTGACTCTATGAAAATATGTGTCACTTCATATTTTTTAATAGATATCTAACTTGATATTTTTCAATATTTTTTGTGGCATATAAAAATTTTAACAATTCTTTATACATTGGAATGTGGGCATAAAATCATAGAACTTAAATGTGAGCGAGAGATTTGTCTTTAAAGGAGCTTAGTGAGTGTGCTTACAATTTAGTCTCTATTTAACAATCATTATTTCAAAACTCTTTAATTCTGATATTTATTTTTCACCACAAATTTACATAATAAATATTTCACAGGTAAACATAAAAAATTTTTCCTACGTTTTAACAACACATTTTTCAAAAAATCACTATTTAAAATTTCATGTTCTCAAAATAATGATCATCATATAGGGGCTTAAAGATGAGGCCTTGTGAACAAAGTAATAACAGGTAACGTGTAATAGAATTTTCCTTCAATCGAAGGATATTTGTAGAGTGGAGCTTGGAATTTATCCTTCAGATGAGATTGGTACGAGGCCTACAACTTTCAAAGAACAATAATGCTACTCGAGCAGGCTTCATGAACAGACTAAAAAATAGAGTTTTAAAATAAATGACGTGTCAATGGTTTTTTGGTGGGAAACACAATGTGCACAACACAGCTTAGTGGATCTTGGAGGGAAACTAAAAAAACACAGCACTTCCATGTCCTCTTTCTTAGACAATGACACATCACTCCCACTTCCTCTTTCTTAGTAAACGAGTTTCCCCCAAATTGGAAAACTTAAGGTGTCGCAGCATGATCGTAGCTCCGGCAACTAGATTCTGAATTGCGGCAACTATGTTCTCGGCCATTTTGGTGGATTTTGGTTAACGTACAAGACCCGCACGCCTCCATAAAGAGCGAAGACTTGGGATTTTTGGCGAATTCCAACGAACATACAAGACTTGCACTTCTATGATAAGAGTGAAGAGCTGGGATTTTTGATACTTGCAGAAATTAGAATTTTTAAGCAGATGATCAGAATCCCAACCAATACATATAAAGATATGATCACTACAGATTGATTTTTGGGGGTTCAATGTCTAATTTCTGTGTGCTTCATTGTATCTGGAAGACTTCATTTTCCTGCACCTTAGGCTATGTAACATATATCTATGTAAATTTGTACTTGTAATCAGTGACGGACCCAGGCTTTACGTTCAGTTAGGGTGGATTTTTGGTGTTTACCGTTGATCGTCGACAATCGGCGATTGTAATAGCAAGATTGTTTATTAATAGTTAGTTAAATAATTTTAAAAATTATTAATATATATGTAAATGTACTAAATCCTAAATAGAGCACAGATGGCCGAATTGATCCCAAAAGCTTCTCAATTGAATTTTTTTAAACCCTAAATTCCTAAACATAAATAATAAATTCCCAAATCACAAATCAAAACTTTAAATTATTTACAACATAAATTATTTATCCCAAATCACTTATTCATAGCTGTAAAAAAATAACACCAATTCCACTTTCAAAGCCAAAAAAAAAAAAACTATAAAACAGTAAAAGAATAATGAAGGAGACAAGAGACTTACTGAAGGAATCGGTCTAGTGACTCTAGTCACCAGGAGGTGCCGAGGTGGACGGTGGTCCGGTGCAGTGACGGTTGCATTCTGTTTCTTTTCAACTTCGTTCTGTTTCTTCATCTCTCGCGGTCTTGCAAAAACAATGGACAAAATTCAATTCATATGGATTAAATTGGTAATGGATCCATTCAATTTGGATTGGGCTTGCTTATTTTTAAAGAGGCCCACAGCTGGAGGCTTGAAATAAGCCCAAATTTTCAAAGAAAAGAAAAAAAAAACAAAACAAAAAACAGATCCAGTCATCTCCTTCAATTCTTCCCTTCCTTCCGGCTTCCACAGTCTGTCCACTATTCTGGCGGAGCCCAGCGACCGCGCCCCCTCTCCTGGTGCTGGGTCTGCCACTGCTTGTAATTCTTCAACCTGGAATTATTCCTATGTGTCAATTTATTATAACTGGAAGACTTCATTTGCACTTGTAAATGTTGAATAGATTATTTTCCTGCACTTTAGGCTACATAACATATTGGTATACATAATGGTAGATCATACAATTGAAAGTATTATTTAAAAACAATCATACCAAATGAAATGAAAATTGTTCTATATGTTGACTGAACATGACCATTGTTTTTATTTATTTATTTATTTTTTAGTGGAATAAAGTATGGACGACGTGCAAGACAAGCATGACTATGTTTTGGTGCAATTTGAGAACGAGAACGTTACGGAGTCCGTGAACGTAGTGGAAGTTGAAACATCAAAGCCGAGATGGTGTAATTTTGTGCGAGGTGGGAATGCTGTTTAAAAATGAAAAAGATATGTATGATTTCTACAAGAAATATGCTTACACAATGGGTTTTCCAATTAAGAAAATGAATTCGAGAAAGGGGGATGATGGAGTTTTGAGATATGTGACGTTGACTTGTGGTCGTGAAGGTGGAAGAGTCAATAATAATAGCGATTCTTTGAAACCGCAACCAACAGTTAAGATAGGTTGTAAGGCCAGGATATCTGCATCTTCTGATATTCTTGGAAACTGGAAAATTAAAGCAGTAAACCTTGACCACAATCATGAAGCATGTCCTTCTAAATCTAAGTTATATCGATACAACAGGAAATTGAGTGTAGCTGTAAAATGGAAGCTTCAGGTGAATGATTTGGTAGGAATTGCGTTGCATAAAAGTTATAACTCTACAATTGTAGAGTCAGGTAGATATGAGAACATGACTTGTATTGAAAATGATTGTTGGAACTATATAGAACGAGTGAGGCGATTACGATTTGGAGAAGTAAATGCTTCAGCAACTCAATCATACTTTTTAAAATGTAAGAATAATGCTTGGAATTTTACTATAGTATTGATTTGGAAAACGAGTCGCGGCTAAAATATGTAATTTGGGCAAATAATCGGTGTAGGTAGGCTTACAACGAGTTTGGCGATATTGTTACATTTGATATCAGTTATCTCACTAATAAATACGATATGTCATTCGCCCTTTTTTGTTGGTGTAAATTATCACGAACAATCAACATTGCTTGATTATGGTTTGGTATCAAATGAAGACACTGATACTTCTGTATGTATGTTTGTTCAGGACATGGCTTCAATGCATGGTTGTTTAAGATCAAGCTTCAATGTATAATTATCGATATAAATGGGGTAATGCAAAATGCAATTCAGATTGTTTTTCCAAATACAAAGTTTAGATGGTGTTTGTGGCACATTTTGAAGAAGTTGCCGAGAGGTTTGGCTACCATGTGGATAAGGGTTCAATATTTGGGACTATGCATGGATTGGTGTATGATCTAGTCTAGTTAAGAATTTGAAGACAGTTGGAGAACGATGATTAATACGTATGGCTTGCATGATGATGATTGGCTATCAAGATTGTACGAAGAATAGACGACGAGTTCTTTACTTCTTGAAAATCACTTTCTGGGCTGGGATGTCAACTACACAAAGAAGTGAGAGTATGAATCCTTTCTTCGATGGCTACCTGCATTCGAAAACCTCATTGAAGTAGTTTTTCGAACAGTATGAACGTGCCCTTAGAAATAAGGTTGAGAAGGAGTCCCAAACTAATTTCAAGTCATTTTCACAAATGGTACTATATGCAACACAATTTGAAATGGAGCAATAATTTCAAACTGTTTACACCATTTCAAAATTTGGTGAAATTCAAGAAGAGTTCACTAAGAAAGGTATATTGTAATGTGCTATCTACTTAGGACTGATGTTTTGATATGACGTATGAAGTACACAAGACTATTATGTACAAGAGTTGTCGGAGGAGAAAGACATTCATCATATCATTCGTGAAAGATAAATGTGAAATTGTTTGCACTTGCCTCTTGTTTGAGTTTCAGGGAATAAGTTACAGACATGCAATCACAGTGTTGATTGAGAATGACGTTACACATATCCCAAAGAGTTACATTCTGCGGAGGTGGAGGATAGATGTTTGTAGAGCACACACGAGAGTTGTAGTAAATTATGACGGGTTAGTTAGTACTGCTGCACAATTGAGATACGAAGAGATGACTACTTGTTTTGTGGAGGTGGAAAACCTTGTTGCAGATAATGAAATGCATTCACGTGCGATAATGGAGTGGATAAAATTTCAATGTAAAGAGCTTACAACCACAAAACCGAGTACATAAAGTAATTTCGTTTCGCAACATATTACTAAGGTCCTCAATCAATGCACTGATTTATCAAACGCTACGAGTGTAAGCGTATTGGATCCGAAGTTGACTTGAAGAAAGGGAGCATCAAGGAAACTTAGAAGAAATAGCCCATTGGAGACTTCATCGAAGAATTCAAAACTCAAAACAAAAAACTGAAATACAAAGAGAACAGCCCCTAATTTGCACAAATTACAATTACCTTTTATGCACATGCAGCCTGATTCGACATCAAGGACTTGTAAGAGACTGACAACAATCCACAGTAATATAGTTGATGGAGGAATCAACTTTCAGCCACCTCAACAGCAACAATATTCCATTTCAACACCAATGCCATTCTCCCTTTAACAATATTCCATCCCCACACCATTCTCCTTCTCACAACATTTACTATCTGCAAATTTGATCAATATGTCATTGGCGAAATATATGTATAATTCGCCAAGGTATAAACTTTTCTCTTGTATATGAATTAAAACCTCATATTGTTATGATTGCATCATTAACTGTTCACATTATATTTTAATTTAGGTTAGTGTATGCTGTTATACTATCCGAGTTTACGGGATGAAGATGGAAGAGGCTTATGACTGGGAAGTTGATTTGCTTTCACTGGTTCATCCTGATGGATTGAGAATGCCGAAGTGGATCATGAATTTATGAATTGGAAGTGTTTCCTGGTGATAGTAGGAAATAGAACATTTTAAGTCTTCAAAGTATGTATGGTCACCTTTTCAATTATACCGACTGAACTGAACTGAGAAAGTTCAGAGTTGCTTGATTAGCAGGTTTGTCACTTAGATTTAGATTGGTATAAAAGTCATCTTGCTCTGACGTTGGACTTTGTAAACTAAATAATTATCTGGGGAAAATTTCTATTTGCATTATGTTATCTGAAAATGGAATATGATTATGTACGAGTGGTCTTTTTATTCTTTCTTGTTTATTACTATCATTGTATAAATTCATACGCGCTGATGATAATGAATAGAAATCCAATGTTTAGTGTCATTGGGTTGGGGCTGAAGGTTTGGAATCTAGAATATGAATTCTGTCAATTTTCAATTATTTTTTTTTTCCTAAATTGGATTCCCTTATATTTCATGTTTCAATAGTTAATGGTCTCTAACCAAACTTATTTATTCACTGATATTGAAAATGATATCAGGAAATCTTCCTATTGTCTTCACATGTCATAGTTTGTAACTTCTTGTTTTATTAGTGTGTAACTTCTTGCTTCATCGTGCTACTCATTATTTGTTAGAGGTTTTGGAGCCGGTTTATTTGAAAGTGATCACGTGATTAAATGGCTTCTACTAGCGACAACCGCATCTATATCATATCTGTAGATTTGGATTGAAGTGAAAACATATAGAAGCAGTGTGTAAAACCCTCCCTGTGACTATAGCGAGCTCTCAAATGATAGAATTATTGACATAACAGACTATTATAAAAATATTAGACTCATGAACGAAATAGAAAACACCAAGCTGCAAATAACAAAATGCAGTCGCAAGAGTTCATACAAAAAATAACATTACAATAGGTTTTTCCGCCATATTAGTCAAACATATACAAACGTTTCTGAAATAATCCGTTCGATCGCTATCTACTAATCAAGTTGGCCGCTTCCCTTTTGCATTCACATGGGCTCTTGCTTTTTTCACTCCGGATCCTCGTGTTCACTGAAATCTAGAGCTCTTCCTAGTCATTTATTCGAACTCGAGATTGGAACATATGGGACATTTCTTCAACTGTTTCATTCTTCAAAGAGTTAATTGAGTTTTGGCTATCGCGTCTAGATGGATCGATTGATTGTTCTTTTTCAACCCACTCCCAAAATCCACAAATGTTATTGCAGCAAAGGAATAATTTCCCTTTGTTTTTGTTCTCCTTCTCCACTACAAAACATTTCTCAAATCCATGCTTACATAGTGTGCAAGGGTGTTTCCTTTGGCAATAGACAAAGAAGTGATCTTTAGGTCTTTTTGGTTTGTGGAGAGATAGAGAGAGAGAGAGAGAGAGTGTGTGTGTGTGTAATTTTGTCTTTTGTTTTGTTGGACTCTTTGCCTCTTTTTTTAAGACAATTCCACGTCAACTTGTTTTTAGCCTGTTTGTCAAGGCCTCGATGATGAGCGTGATTGTTCAAAGAAATTCAAAACAAAAGCTTCTTTTTTTTCATCGATTTTGTATAACAGACACAAGGCTATAAAGGGTATGTTCAAATTAGAATATCACAAATTTCATAAATTGAAGTATTAACATTCATTAATCTTCATTTTAGGGCTTATTTTGGTCTAGTTAATATTTTAGAATCGGATAAGCCCTTTGATATTGCTCATTATCTAGCCAAGCTAGGGCACATTTTAATCTTTGTACATTTTCATTATCACCATTCCTCAAGCTAGAAGATAACAACACAACGATGAACTCTCAGTTGTAAAATATATATGGACGGTAATTTTGGCAAATCTACGTAAATATATGTGCTATTTGATCAGGTGATGGAACAAATCGTGTGATCACTAGTACTCTGATGGCTATATTTTATCACACAAACTCATAATCCATCTCAATGTATGGAATATAATATTGACAGTCATGCATGATTCGCTTAGATTATTGCAAAATAGTTGTAGAGTTTGGTCTATCTTGATTCCGTTGTTTCTGGAGTATAAATTTCTCCTTCGAATAAAAGTTGACACATTTCACTAATTTAAACCCATTTCCAACATATTCCAATATCTCGAAGAAGAAACATAATCCATGATTTTTTTTTTCTGTTGTAGTCACTGGATCTCGATTCTCTAAGTTGTTTTTTAAGATTTTGACGAGATGCAAATAACCCCTAAGAATATGGGTACTTTTAAAATTGGTTTAGCCAAACTCCCTAATTTCCCTTTTGAAGTTTCAACAATAGCATATTTCCACAATGTCCTTTTTGGTGTTAACAAACAAAGATGTTCTTAAGTATGTTATATAATTACAAAATATTGTTTTAATTAAAAGACAACGCTGCAATTTTAGTTAACAAATAAAAATCAAATGTTTCTCACTTCAAATTTCAAAATAAGCTAACTTTTTTTTTTATCCGTTTATTCCAACACGGATAAAAAAATATCTTATTTTTTATTCGCTTCAACCTTAAAATCTTAGAAATTTATCAAACGCTAAACAATAAAATATGTTTTTATATCTATCACTTCGAATCTGTAAATATATTTTACGTACATTTAATTTTGTTTTTGTTAAATTATTATACTTTTTTAATAATCTTATTTCGACATATATTAACATGTAAATAAATTTTTAACAGGTCTATAATTTTTTTAAGTATAAACAAGAAAAAAAATTCATCTTTATGTAAATTCTCTCACACGAGATTCGTGGAAATGTACTATTTCGGTCAATTTTAACAGTTGGCTGGCCACATGGTATGGCCACATGGTATGGCCTACTATTAACAGTCAATTTTAACAGTCGTGTGAATTTTTTTTCGAATTAATAATTTTGTTGCCCAATGGTTGGGTGATTTTTTTGACTTTTTGTTTCTTATAATTAAAAATTCTGTTTCGTCATGCAGATATAGTTTTAATCTCAATTTGTTGTTTTGGTGATTTTGAATTGGATGAAAAAGATAAATGGATATGGAGATTGACAAGTGATATACGTGGTGGTAGTCCAATTTCCATAACATCGAGTATATCATATGCAGAAATGTAACATGATTTACAAAACAAACCGAAAGTCGATCCCTCTCAATACGATATGGAATTAAGATTTCAATTCAACGAGCATTCATCAATTTCGATTCTACCTATAAGGTTACTACTGATAATGAAGTGAATCAGCTTTTTGAATCGAACAAAATGCACACGACTCCTCTTTGCGTGGCTTTTGTGAGGATTAATGTCGCCGAAAGTAAACACGAAAATTCAGATGGAGGGGATCACAATGCCACTGGTTTTTGGGATACAATAGACATAGCTCGTGAGGATGATGTGGTTATTCTTGAAACAATTGTTCCTCATCGTGATCTCGCTGTTACGCATAGAATTCTCTTGTTAGTTCACAACAACGAAAATGAAAAGGAATTTAAAAATGAGGTTTGAACTGCTTTATCACATCAGAGACATAAGTGGGGGTGGAAGCTTAAGGGCTGGATTTAGTGGACCATCGTCTAATTCTTTGCGTGTGGTTCCCGATGATGAGGATTTGCATGTCGAGAAACTGTTTAAAATAAAGAAAGATTTGCAGGAAATTGTGCACCGGATTGCACTTAAATACAACTTTGAATTCAAAGTGAAGAAATCAAACATGTGACAATTATTTGTGTCGACGATAGTTGCCGTTAGCAATTGTGAGCAATGAAGATGTACACAAATGAGTTATTTGTAGTTTGCAAGTATACAAAAGAACATAATTGCAAAGTGGAATTCATCGAAATGATCACAAGCAAGTTGAGGTTTATTGGTCAATAGATAATGCATAGGTATCGGGAGACCATCGTCTAATTCTTTGCGTGTGGCTCCCGATGATGAGGATTTGCATGTCGAGAAACTGTTTAAAACAAAGAAAGATTTGTAGGAAATTGTGCACCGGATTGCACTTAAATACAACTTTGAATTCAAAGTGAAGAAATCAAAAGGTGACAATTATTTGCCTCGACGATAGTTGCCGTTAGCAATTGTGAGCAATGAAGATGGACACAAATGAGTTATTTGTAGTTTGCAAGTTTACAAAAGAACATAATTGCAAAGTGGAATTAATCGAAATGATCACAAGCAAGCTGAGGTTTATTGGTCAACAGATAATGCATAAGTATTAGGACCTATGGATGATCTACAGACCGTCGAACATCATTAACGACATCCGTCGAGAGCACAAAGTGATCATGAGCTACCGAAGGCCTAAAGGGTCAAAGAATGTGCTTTGAAAGATTTAACGGGCTCGTCCAATGAGAGTTATGCTTAATTGGCGATTGCTATAATATGAGGAAAAATAGTTTTAATTTTTTCTTTCATGGCTTTTGGACATTGCATTCAGGGATTTCGAAATGAGATGCAACCCCTAATTCTAGTCGATTGTACAACTCTAAAAACTTAATGCGAAAGGCAAGTTAATAGAAAGAATGATCGTCGATGCGTTGGTTCTTCACAAAGCTGAAGGAAATAACTGGGAAAGTCGAGGACCTTGCCTTTTGATTAATCGGGAACTGTCTATAATAAATGGTATTGCTAAAGTTTTTCCTGAGGCACGTCATGGATATTACATGTACCATACACAATGCAACTTGAAGACTAGGTATCGAGGCAATTACATCTTTTCATTATTCTGGAGAGTGGTAGAAGTTTCAAGTTTTGAGCAGTGTAATAAGTTCATGATTGAAATAGAAAGTAAATCATTCCCGACATGGGAGTATCTAATAAAAATGTGAATTGAACATTGGGCACGATCACATTTTTCAGGACATTATTCGAAAAGGATCGAGAGTTTACAATGATTGAGAACATTCATAACAAGCTACAATAGTGGTTTGGCGGCTAATGTGCGAAATCACAAAGTTGCACGAACGTGCTAACCCCGGCTTAGGAGGATAAACTTTTCAAGGCTGCGGATGTTGCAAGAAAGTTGAATGTAGTACCACTGGATGAGTTGCGCTTCTCTGTGAAATGTGCATGTAATATGGCATATATGGTGGACTTGACTAATAACACTTGTACTCGTAGTCGATTTCAGTTGGTGAATTTTTCATGTGAGTGTGCAATCACATTGGCTATGTATAGAGTTTTTTTTACAGCTAGAACCTTATGCTCTCCTTATTATACGACTGAATATTGGAGAGCAGCATATGTTATGACTATATTTTTTCTACTAAATGAAGTCGAGTGGAAAGTTCCCGACCATATTCTCCCACTTAATAGTTTGTTGCAACCCGAAGTTGAACTGCGTAGTCTTGGACGTACATGTACGTTTAGAATACTATCTACCCGAGAGTTTCCTCAACCATGTAGGTACGAAAGGACAGAGCAACATGACATACTCGTCAATTTATACAAGTCAGATTCCCCTAAATGATAGACGGATGTGTAATCTATCAATGTTAATCTTCGACCACCGTTTCATGTTCCGAAAAAAACTATTAGAAAGTTCTAGTTAGGTCCCATACTTTGTTTTCTTACAACTAAAATAATATACAATTTATTACGGCTCACAACTAAATAAACAATTAAATGGATAATATTTACATTTTTTAATAAACAATATACAACAACTTAATATTAAATAATCAATATTTACAATTTCAAATAGAACAATGTACAATATTTATGGATCACAATTGAATTTGTACAAATCGTACGATAACTTCTTTCTCCAATTTTGTATTCAGGATTTGTTGATTCTACCAATCTTATGTGTTATAATTAAAAATTCAATATACTTGATTGCGAACATGACATAATCACTACTGCAATTAAATAATAATCTGTTAGTTCGATAATATAAAGTTAAGAACAAAGTTTTCAAATGAAAAATTTTAAAATGCTTACGAGCTCAATTATCTCGCCGTCGTCGTATCCCATATGATTGCAAGTTTGTCATGCACAATTACCTCCGTATGTCTAGCCATCAAATGAATTATCACAACGATTGGCTCCATTATATGATCGAGCTGACCCCGTGTCAGACAGGTACGATCGAAGTCGTATACATTTATAATAGAATCAGCAAACATGATCTCCACGACAAATCAATGATGATTCGAGATCCCTGGAATGTACATATGCATACAACCTTCCCATGGCTTTTCCCCGCACTCGGTCACATCCATATGACCCACTCGAGCATATATTCAGGCACCTTGTACTCATTCTCTATAAGTTGGAGCGACTGATGCTCAATATGACTTGGTTTGGAATGACAAATGATCTCGGATATTTTCGAGCCTAATAGTGCAACAGGTTCAAAGCTAGGTCAATGTGCTACAGCAGGAGACACCAACAAAAAAGAGAGAGTAATTTAACTTAATAAATAACAAATTATGTATTAATAATAAATAAAAAATTGCGATATTGCATTTACATAGTCGGCGAGCTAAGCTACAGAAACTCTGATGTCATCAAACTACTTATAAGTGTTTGGTATTGTCTTTGAAGCTATTGTGTAGTTAGCTCTGAAAAAAGAAAAAAAATGCTAAAAGAAGCATAAATGAGAGCGTATTTTACTAAAATCATAAAATACTTACATGTGTACTTTACTAAAAAAACGCTTTTCACTTTGCAAGGTCCACATCTTGGAAGAGATTGAGGTATGTCACATCCACGAAAGTCCTTCTCTTCACCTTAGTCGTGAAGGGAGAAACAACGTAATGTGATTAAATCTTGACCTCTTGCCGACCACTTGCTTTGGCAGGTCAACAACACGCTTCTTTAACTCTGTCATGACCGGAGTCCACTCTTCATTTGCCATCCCAATCGCCTTGTGGACTGCCACCCCTCCATCGCGGGACTCGTCACCTTATATATTATTGAGGCCACCTCCTTTTGCTCTATAGATAACAAAAATGATTGTAATGTACCCTCATCTGTCGACAACGGTTGGTTACCTCCTTCTCCGTTACACCGTCTGTCATTCTTTTGCTCGCCTGCTATATCAACTTATAGCGCTGCGATCTCATCCTAAAAGTCTACTACATGACCTTTTAGTACTCCAACATTCTGGTATAAATATGCTACCTCGCCTCTCAACTTTCATCATAGCACTCGTACCTTATATCCCAAGTCTTATCGTAGCGCACCCACCTCCTTTCTCAACTTTCATTGTAACATGCCACCTCATCTCTGATACATCCAGTCAGGCGTACATACAGATCATCAAAGTAATGACTCTGACTATGTGCAAGAGATCAATGGGGGGAGGTGTCTGGATGTGAGAGAAGGAAATCTCATCGATGGAGGTGATCGTCTAACAACTAGATCTCGCTCCTACACAAATAACAATATTAAAAAATATTAACTTAATTAAAATAGGCTAACTCATAAAAAATGGTAATCAACAAATTATATTAAATTCATATACCCAATCTCGGTCCAAGTTGGAATCGAACATCTGGTCGTTTTAAGTATGTAGAATGATTAATTCACGTACAAAATCTTAACCCTCCTCCTTCATCGACAATGTCAACTTTGTTAGGACTTCAAATCGACATATTGACATTTCAACTAGTTAATGATCGTGTGTTAAAATTTTAAAATGACATACAATATAAATTGCAAATGTATAACACTCACCTGAGGACCATCGAAGAGAGCGGTCTGCCAGATGGACAACCGTCTACAACACATACAATTATTATAACTAAATTTAGTATAAAAAATATTTTATTAAAAAATATTTTAACGTTGATTATATTAAATATTTATATGCACCATCAAGGGCAATCTATAAGTATTGTACTTACGTAAGGATCCCTTGGATTTCGAATGTGATATGGTTAAGACATGTACGTGTCTTCAAAATATCTTCAACCCCACAAATAGTTGTTGAAGGCATCGATGTCGTCAACAACTTTCGAATGAAAAAAAGTCAATCGCAGTCTTTTTGTGATGACACCTCACCACGCTCTCAAGGATATAGACTAGTCATAGCTTCCTTTTAGTTCTAACATCTGGCCCCACTCCTTGATTGCGCCAATCAACTGTGGTAGAAACACCATCCTATGTCCCTAAAAATACACATCGTATAACCTGTTTCTTCTTTGAGTACCGTCCTAGTTGCTTCATCGCCCGAAATCTTCAGTCCAATCATTACGGCAAACTCAAACATAGAGAAACTAGTGATCTTGCCCCTGAGGTCGAAGTGCAGGGCGTTGCCGTCAATTGGTTTAAGCATCAATGATTTGCTTGGAGTACTGCACCTCTCTCAACCGATATTAGGCCACAAGAAGGACTAATGTAGCATATTTTCGTACTGATCATCGAGCAACTCCAATATAGTAGTAAAACTAACAAAGCTAATGTTCCAAGTACATTTTACCGCCGTCTATCACAACTCAGCATCAAGATAGTACTCTATGCATGAAACATTTAAATGTTAGAACTTTCAATAAGAAATAATGAAATAAAATATAATTTCAGAAAATTAAGCGAACTAAATTTAATAAATTAAAGGAGAAAAAAAAAGAATTACAAACAAAAAATTTTTTTAAAAAAAATAAATTAAAGAATATAAAAAAATTTTAAATTGAAAAAATGAAATTGTGATAACATAAAATAATTAAGAAATTAAAAAAATTAAGAAAAAATAATAAATTAAATTAAATGCAAATTAATGACCAAAAATAAAAAGGAAAAAAAATTAAATAAAAATATAAAGATATAAAGATGAAGCAAGAATAAAAAGTATCTTAAATTGAAAAAATAAAATTATAATAAGAAGAAAACAATTAAGGATTTTTTAAAAATATTACTAAAAATAATAAACAAAATTAAACAAAAGTAAATTATAAAATTAAATAAATAATATAAATATTATTTAATGAAAAATGAAAAAAAATGAAGATTTGTTTAAGAAAGAATATTCAATTAAAAATAATTTTAAATTGAAAAAAAAAAGAATTTGGTAATTTTCAATTTAAAATTCTTTATTTAAGTTAAAAAATTTTCAATTTAAAATTCTTTATTTAAGTTAAAAAAGAATTAAAAGTTCTTAATTTATAAATAAAATAAAATATTTGGGTTGACTGGGTTCGCTTCTCTCGATGGAAAATCATCATTTCTGGTGAGAAGAAGCTATTTTTTAGCAAATGTTTTACTTAAATCACTAATACACTCAATAATATGCATAAATAATGAAAAATAAATATTTTAAACATCATAACTCCACAAGAAGATATCATAAATTCTAGAAATTTTTGAAAAATCATAAATGAAAAATCAATCTCATAATCCACAAAAAAGCTAACCTTGTTTAAGATAATGTCCTCGGTGACTGGGTTGTGTGGTGATTCGATTGTGAGGATGGCGACTTCGACTGAATCCCGAATGTTAGAGACCGTGTGAGTTTTTTCTCCTTTTTCCTCTCCAATCAAACACTTAGCACAAAGATGAGGGTATTTTTGGCTTTTGGTATTTAACTTTTAAGTTTTTAATGGTCAAAGATCATTATAGAAATATGATCGAGTCAACTAGCCATTTCCATGTATTTCCACCTAAGAATACACTATATGAGGAGATGTTTTTTTCTAGTATGAAGGACATAGAGCCGGAATCTGCATCATAACAACTAAAAAGCGAAGGTGATATTCTATTTGTGTTTTAATTTTGTATTTGAGTTTTGAATTTATTTTGAATTTTTTGTTTTGAGTGTCTATTTTGAGATTTTCGAAAATGTTTCTTTTTAGCATTTTGAAAAAATTATTTTGAAAACACTAAAAACGCGTTTAAAATTTTTGACTTGATTATGACTTAAAATACCCAAAACGACAAATTTGTCGTTTTGAGTTTTCTTTGTAAATTTTTAACTTATTTTAAAAAATGTGTTTTCGAAAATAGGAAAGAGATCACGTTTTTACTGTTTTGGAAAATCGAAAACAGATAACGACTTGAAAATGATAAAGATAAGAGGCCCTTAAGACTTTTGAGTTGAAATTCTGTACCAAAATCTAAATTTTTATTTAGATAACGCATATATGTTTGCTTTCTTTCATGTCTCTTTCAATTGGTGATTGGAGTTGTTGACAATTTATTTACGTCTTGAATTGTTGGGATTGACTCAAAACATGGTGTCTTTAATTAGGATTTTAATTAATTTTAAAATTTTGTAAATTTTAATGAATTTCGTGAATTTGAATAGATTTTTATAAAATTCATAAGAATCTCATTTAAATGACTGAAACTTCAAGAGAGTTCGTTGAGTTTATTTTTAAGCTTAAAATCCATTTATTAATTAAATCTTTATAAATCCACGAGTTATTAGGAATGCCTCGATTTTAAAATATTAGTTCGGACTACTTTAATTTACAAAAACTTTTAGAACTCATTAAATTTCAATTGGAGACACCTTTAACTTGATTGGGCAAAGGTAGGTTCAATGTAGCTATTGGAAAAAAAAATTTCGTTCTTCAATTGCGAGAGTAGTCTAGAACTAGGTGTGATGGGAGTACGCACGTCTAGACTATATAGGATCAAAAGGTTGTCGATAGTTTCTATCAGTTATTATACAGAGTCCAACATACCTCAACCTCATTTAAGTCGGAAGCCATCCTAGTCTCATAAAAATGATGGTATTGGAGAAGCAAACCTTATATAATTATTTCAATTGATTATAAGAGTTAGATAAGGAAAAATATCAATTTGCAATTAGAAGATGAATTTTAGTTCCTGTTAGATGTAGCTAAAAATATACTTTTTTTTTTTGTTAATTTTGATAAAAATTGATAAAAAAAATATGCGGTTAAAAGACTGAATTCCATGAAATATGTAATTAAAATTAATTAATTGTTTAATTTTGATAAAGATCAAAATTTTAATCTCTACCAACAAAGGCTCAATGTAATTGGGTTAGAGACTTCTCTTGGAATTAGATTACTTAGCCATTGAAATTTCATGCACTAAAGGTGTTTGTGTGCAAGAGGAAGAGAGAAAATTACAAAAATGGTGCACACATTTTATATGTTACATTCGGTGTTCTATTTTTGGAAGGAAAATTTTGAGAAGGTAAGCAAAATATTGTATTGTGTAATTTTCTCAGTTAATAAAGTATTCTTCTCATGTGATCACTGACAATTTGTCGAATCTTGTAAAATTTATATCTTTCTCTTTCTTACTTGTTTTTGCGTTTTTCTGTTTACTGTATATGGTAAAATTTATTTTCCAATAAGTGATATCATAGCTCATGATTCAAACTCTAAGATATTTCTATGATGATGATGACAAGTTCTCAGTTTGAAGTAGAATAGTTTGACGAGAAAAATAATTTTAGTATATGGCGTAGCACTGTGCAATAATTTTAGTATAATGTGCATTCTTCTTTTCAATTTGAAGATGAACATTCTCATTGATGACCTTACCAATTTAGACTTGTTATTCCCGTCTAAACTACCTTTTTCATCGATAGGTAAAGAAATTAAATACAAAGGAGTTGGTGAATTAAAACCATATAAAATTTCAAAAGGAGAAAAAGAAATGGTGAATGAATGACCTTATTTTATGCAAATTCAACAAATGGTAAACAATCCTCTCAAATTTTCAAATTTTTATTGGTTATAGTGCGCAAAAGTTGAGTTAGTATTCTCTTAACTATCTCAGTTTATTTCATAACTTTTCCCATTAAATTTTTCAAAAGTTGTTAAGGAACTTAACATTCCTGTTAAACACAATACTCCTAGGTATACCATGGAGCCGTACTATTTCTAAAGAACAAATCAGCAGTGCTTGTGGCATCATTTGGTTTATGGCATGGAATGAAATGTGACCTCTTACTAAACTTATCCATTATCACGATTACGGGGTCTCTATCCCTTTTAGTTCTAGGCAGCCCCAATACAAAGTCATAGATACATCAACCCATGACTTTCTAAGAATAGGTAAGGTTGTATACAAGGCCTGTGGCAAAAATCTTAAATTTAGCCTTCTTACAAGTAATATATCTCCTATAAATGTGATTAACATCCTTTCTTTTTTCAATCGAGACAAAAAAAAAAGTGCTCATACAAAATTTCTAAAGTTTTCATAACATCGAAATGTCTCATCAAACCACCACTAGGTGCTTCACTCACTAACAATTCACGCATTGATTAATTAGGCACACATAATTTATTTTTCCTAAACGAATAATCATCATGCCTATAAAATTTATCTATTTCACATTCATCACATGACAAAAATATGTTAGAAAAATCTGCATCATTGGCATATATATTCCTAACATATTCATAGCCAAGCATTTTGGCACTTAAAGAATTAAGAAGTATATTACCTTCTTGATAATGCATCAACAACTATATTATCGTTAACTTGTTTACACCGAATGACAAAGAAAAAGTCTCAATATATTCCATGTATCTTGCATGCCTCTTGTTCAACTTACCTTGTACCTTTAAATATTTCAATGATTCACTCAGTGTGAACTATAAAACTCCTTTGGCCATAAGTAGTTTTACCATGTCTCCAAAATTTGAACAAGATCATAAAGCTTTTATCGTGTAGGATAATTTAAAGTTGCTCCGCTTAGTTTCTCACTAAAAAATGCTATTGGCCACCTATCATGGATTGAAATGACTCCAATTCCTATTCATGAGGCACCACATCCAATCTCATCTGTTAAAATTAGATAGTGCTGAAATAGAACAAAACATATTCCTATTAATATTAAATGCATTTTCGTGTTCAATGCCCCAATAAAAACCAACATTTTGTTTTCACGATTCCAATGTGTTGTGTGGAAAGTGTGCTAAAATTTCTAACAAAACGTATGTAAAAGCTAGCTAAATCATGAAAGCTCTCAGTTATGCATTTTTGCATTGGACACTCATTGATGTCTTTTACCTTCTCTTGAACCATTTCAATACCTTCATACAATCACATAACCAAGAAAAACTATTTTTTTTATGCAAAAGTCACACTTCTTAAAGTTAACGTAGAGTTTTTTTCGTCTCAAAAAATAAGCACCATCTCTAATGCTCAACATACTCATCTAAACTTTTGCTATATACTAGAATATCATCAAAATAATATACCACAAATTTACCTATGAATTCAAACAAAAGATGGTTCATTAATTTTATGAAAGTACTAGGTGCATTAATAAGACCACTCGTATAACCCATATTTAGTTTTAAAAGTAGTTTTCTATTCATCCCCTTCTTTTATCCTAAATTGTGATAGCCACTTTTAAAATCTATTTTACTAAAAATACATGACCCATGAAATTCATCAAGCATATCATATAATTCACGTATGTGATGACGATACTTTCTTGTTATATTGCTGATAGCCCTACAGTTAATGCATATTCTCTATGTCCCATCCTTCCTAGGAACAAATACTATGGTACAACTCATGTTCTTCCTCACGTACCCTTTGTGCCTATCAAATTATCAACTTCTCTTTGGAGCTCATTTGTCTCATTGGGATTACTCCTATAGGTTGATCAGTTTGGAATAACGATTCTATGTACAAAATCAATTTAATACTCTGTCTTTAATGGGTGGTAGCCCATTAGGCATTTCCTCAGGGATCACTTTCTCAAATTCTTGCAACAAATAAATAGCCAAATTAGGGAGGGAATGATAGTTTCTTCAAAATTAAGGTAAGATTTCTTCTACACAACAATATGAAAGATTGGTTTGCCATGAAAGCCTTCTCAATCTCACTTTCTTTTGCATAAAAGCTCACTTTTGCTTTCCTTTTTTCTCTCTGCAGGCTCTTTATCTTTTTTCTCTTATGGCTCTACTACTACTACTACTACTACTATCATCAGCCAACTCTCTATTTTCTCTTATTCTATTTTTTTTCTTTGAAGTTTCGACAAAACTCTCATTTTTTCTCTCTTCATTTTTCTTTTCTGCCTTAACTTTTAATATCCTTTAGTCCTCATAAACCTGCTTTAATGTTAAAGAAATAATGATAACTGATTTTTCATTTTGACAAAAATGTACCTATTCTCAAACCCATCATGTATCACATTTCTATCATACTAACATAACATTCCCAACAAAATATGCCCAACATGAATAGGAACCACGTCACACATCATTTCATCACTAAAAATTCCCAATAGTAAAGCTCACAAGGACTTGCTTATTAACTGTGATCCAACCCATTCAATCACTGCAACTTATACGGTCTATGATATTTTAGCAAAGCCAAGCCCAACTTCTCAATAAGGGTGGTACTAGCTACATTTGTACAACTCCTCCATCTATAATCATACTACACATTTTGTTTTTAACATAGTATGTAGCCTGAAAAATATTCCGTCTCTGCTACTTCATATCATCTACCTTAAGTTGTGTACTAAGAGCACGCCACACAACAATTGGTTCATCTTCTACTGGGTACTCTACTCCATCACCACTCGGCATCCTCCAACTCGGACATCTCATCACTATCACTCTCATCCTTAGTCACTACTTTCCTACTATCACGTATAATTATTGCCATTTTGTTTGGGCATTGAGATACAATGTGCCATCAACCCAAGCATTTAAAGCAATTGATGTCTCTATTTCTAAAAGGTTGGAAATCAGACTAGGGTTTATTTTTGCTAGCTATCTCTTCTTTTTCCCCTAAGTAATTTGATCTTACTCTTTGAAATAGTCTCATCACTCTTTTATTGTTAACGAACTTCGATCTCAAAGGAGAATTAGCACCCGTAAAATACTTCACTGCTCTTTTCATTTTAATCTCTCCACTTTCACAACCATATGCACCATGTCCCCTCTTCATGTAATGATGTAATTCAATAACATTGGCTATATCCATATTTAATAGATTCAAAAACCTTGCCATTGTGGCCTCCTATCCTCCACAACACTAGCCCTAATCATACCACCTCCATCTTCTTATGATAATCCTCTATACTCCTTGAACCTTTGTGAGTTTTTGTAATTTTTGATAAAGGTCTCTATAGTAATGACTACGTTCAAATCTCCTCCTCATGTGAGCTTTTAGTTTACCCCAAGTTTCTATAGGTCTCTCATGATTTTTTCTCCTATTCGTTACCAATTGATCCCACCATATCGTTGCATAATCAATACATCCTCAATGCTAGCTTCACCTTTTCTTCTCACAATAATTATGAAAATCAAAGATCAATTCCAATTTCTTTTCCCACTCCAAATAAATTTCAAAATTGCTCATACTTTAGAATGAAGGTATTTTCATCTTAATACTACCCAAGTCTCTATCAACTTTATCCTTATCTAGATCTTTATGGTCTCCTCTAGGCTCTATTCCACGTCTTACTCCTCTATTCCTCATCCTACGCACTTCAACTATAGAGATTTGGTCATCCTCATTCTTACATTATACTTCATTCTCATCATCATATTCGACCCAGAGATCACGCCTATCTTGCCTTGTCATATTAGGAACTCTTTTTGGTTGTCCCATTTGTATGTTTAGAATTGTTGTATCCAGCCTGTCAATTCTATCCCTAATTTTTTTCAAGCACCACATTCATTTTCTCAAATTATCGTTGCATTGACTTCATCATGAAGAATTAGTTAATCTCCTTCCTAGATGTAAATTCTTCTTCGTTAGACATCTTAATAACTAGGAAAAGTAGATTCACGTGTTTGCGCTCAAGTATATTCACTCTAGATTGACTATTTTCCGATAATAATTTCACCACTTTTGCATTTTTCCTCTCTATGCTTTCTTCTTAAGTTTTTTTTTAAAGAATTAACTAAACTCAATCAAGAATTCAGCCTTTGCTCAAACCAATGATAACTCAAGAAAAAAGAAGGATAACAAGACTCAAGAAAAAGATTCAACAAGGAAAGATCAAAAGAAGAACGGAAACACCCCAAATAACTCGAAGAAAAACATTTCTTGAAATTGGTTTAAGCCCTTTTCACAAAAAAAAATTGATTTCCGATGATGATTTATGTATCAAGCAATAGTATAGATGGTATTTCTTGGAAAATAATACCACAAGGATTCCAAAAAGAAAATGTTTGTTTAAATTGGATTATGCTTTGTTTGAACTTTCTAGATTTTTTAAATTTTTTATGCTTATTTGAATTTCAATTTTTTTTTATACAAACTTAATGGAATAGATCAATCTAATGCAAGAAACAAAAAAAGAATTAGCATTGGCTAGTTAACCAATTATTGAATATACTTGGTATGATTTTTGATGTGAATGACTCTAAAAATGGGATAAAGGCCCAGTGAAAGGACACAACAAGATATTAGAACTGGAAAGCGAAAAAGAAAGATAAAACATGATTATAAAAAGAAAGCTCTGATACCAACTAATGTGAATCTCGTTGTAGGATGTACCGTGAAACCTATATAAGATTTGATATGAATACCAAGAAAGCTAAAATCAGATAAAAAAAAAACTTTGACCCAATGATTTGTTGAATCAAGAACCAAGGCTGAAAGGGTTGAACGCTACAAAGATCGAAAATTTTGGATAGTTTAATTAATAACATGATTGAAAGCGAATCCCCACTTTATAATTAATTTCTCAAAACAATGTGTTGTTCTTGCTTGTACAATGACTATGCCTTATATAGATGGACTCAAAACCCTATTCTACTTCGAAAAAATCAAGAAAATACTAAACAAATAGAGCTCTAATCAAAATGAAACACTAAACTCCGTGCAAAATGTTTATACCATACATGAGCATGATTCAACTGTTTTGCTCTCGATTTGTGTAATTTTGAAGCTTGGAAGGGCAAGGAAATTAAATTCTTGCGTGGGCATGGCTTTTTGAATAAATTCCATATTCCTTAGTTTGAATCAAATGCACTAAGTTTTGTTCTTCTTTCACGCCCATCTTGAAACTTTGTGTCTTGTTCATTGCACTTGAACTTTTAGCCCATGTAACTTGATCAAGTCCTTGCATGACTTCCTTGATATCTTTTTTCTTGTTCTTGTTATCGGTTCATCCGAAATATGTAAATGATCCTTATTAGCTTGCCCTTCATGATTCTCATCATATATGTAACAACAGTTCAAGGCACAATATGGTAAAACGAACTTGGTAGTGAGAGAGAAAGCTTTTTCACACATCAAATGTGTGTGTGTGTGAGAGACAACCTGAGAAAAAAAATAGTTACGCATATTATTTGTCGTGCGTTTGGTGTTCTAATTTTTTTAGAGAAAGTTGAGATGGTAAAAATAATATTGTACTGTGTGATTTTGTAAGTTGGTAAATTTTAGTTCCCATGATCGTTGACAATTTGTCGAACCTCATTAAACTAGTAATTTTCTCTTTCTTGCTCATTTCTTTGTTTTTGTATCCACTGTGCGTTTGGTGGGGATCTTTCTAACATTAATATGTATTGTCTTTTGTATGTTAGATATTGAATAGCTCCTACAAGTCTTTGAATTCTATATCATTCATTTTCTATAAGTCTTGAGTTAAGCTTCAGGCTTTATGACTGAGAAATTCTTTAGCATCTTAGTTTGAGAGACAAATATACCACTAAAAAGATATATAATCTCCAAACTAAGTACTGAATCTTTCCTAGGTTCTTAAGAAAAATTCCATAATTAGTTGTTTTTTAGCTCTTTAATGAGCCTGGAATTAATCCCTGTAAATAAATATCTGTTGGAATTTGGTTAATGAAAAGCTGATAAATGTTGATTTTGTATCAACTTCGGCCAAATATTTGAATAGGTTCCAATAATCAAATCTCATAAGTGAATATACTAACTTGTTCCACTCGTTGAGTAGATCATAATATATTTGGAATCTAAAAATCAATTTCGGATGAATCAAAAATTGTTGTCCAAAATATGGAGGAAAAAAAGGGAAATTTAGTATATAACACCGCCACTCGAGCGGCAGACTCATTGCTTTGAGCCCTCAAGCGACATTTTGGGCAGTTAGCAGGCGGCCTCAAGAGTTATGTCTTTTCTTAAAACATGATAAATTTTGGGATGTGTCTCTCCAACCACAACGCCTCAACCTCTATACATTGGACAACTTTGGTGGTCCAAATTCATTCCATAACATTCACTTTGATTCTATTGCATCAAAACACTTATAATTGGTATTCTTGCATCAAAATCATCCAAAAAGTATAGAGAAAATTTCCGTTTCGAAGTTCTCCGATTGCTTGAAGATTGAAATGCTTCTATTTCAAGGAAAAGTTGTTGTATCTTGGGAGACGATTGTCAAGACCCTGTAAACACCTTGGCGGGGCAAATTCGTCATAATGACAAAGTGTTGAACACTTGCCTTGGTTTTGTATTATTCATTTTTCTTTATTTTTTCCTATATCTTTGTTTTCGCTCCAAGTAAGTTTGATACTTTAATTTGTTGCATTTCAATTGTTTAAATTATAATTTGCAAACACACACTACCCATTGACAAGTTTAAGGTGAATTTTTTGATGTTTTGCTTGTTATAAGTTGATTCTCTTCATCTTTTGAAATAAAAAAAAAAATACATTGTTCCATTCTCCATTGAATTTGTTGAACTAATGTTTTCGTAACAAAAATGGATACCGTTGGGATTATAAATGGTAAAACAAATGAAGTTCCTCCAATGGCTATACCACTTCAAAATACTCATTCCACATGGACAGAAGCTAAAGAAATTCAGTAGAGTGGATTTCAAGAGACAAAAACAAAAGATATTCTATCTCACCATGGCAAGGTTCCTTACCGAAGATCATCACGTCGTATAAAAAGGAGAGAATAATCACGAGTCAATTCTGGCATTGGATGTATGGAAGCACTTAGACTTCTTATACAAAAACTATATCCTAAATGGGATGGATAACATACTATATGGAGTGTATAACACTATGAAATTTGTAAAGGAACTCTGAGAATTATTTGAGAAAAAAATACAAAACCGAGACTCCAAGAACGTTATCAATCGAAAAGTTCCTTGATTACAAGATGATAGACTCCAAGACCATCATCAGCTAAGTCCAAGAACTGCAAGTTCTTTTACATGACATATATATCTCTAATGTGAAATTGAATGAATCAATCCAAGTTGTTGCTATCATCGAGAAACTCTCTTTTGTGGAGAGATTTCAAAAACTACCACAAGCACAAGCGAAAGGAGATAAACTTGGAAGAACTCATTATCCAACTAAGGATAGAAGAAGATGACAGAATAGCTAAAAGAAAATCTAGTGTTCAATTTGGGCAAGCAAAAACCAATCTAGTGGTATCCGAATCAAGGATCAACAAGAAGAGAAAGATCTTGAATGACGCACTAAAGAAAGACAATAACAAGAGTGCTAAGAAGTCCAAAGGCAACTGCTACAATTGTGGTAAAGCAAGATATCATGCAAGTGAACGTCACAAGCCTAAGAAGACCGTAAAAGTAAATGTAATTAAAAGAGACACCTTATTTGGAGGGATACAAAAGATGAAGTTGTATGCGATTATTTCTGAATGTAACAACATTGGAAATCCAAGAAAATAGTGGGTTGATGCTAGTGCTACCCTCCACATCTATGCTGACAAGGGTATGTTCCCGATCTACAAAGAATTCAATGTAGAACAACTCTTCATGGGAAATTCTGCAAATTCTAAAGTTGAATGACAAGGGAAAATTACATTGAAGATGACTTTCATAAAAGAGCTAGTCCTCAACGATGTTTTACATATATTGGACATTCATAAGAACCTTGTATCCAGATCTTTACTTTTCAAGAATGGGCGTAAGTTGGTCTTTGTATCCAATAAATTTGTATTTAATAAAAACGAGTTGTATATGGGAAAGGGACACCTTTATGATGGAATGTTCAAAATGAACGTTTTTGCTATTGTACCCAGATCAAGCAATATGAATAAAACTTTAAATTCTACATATATTCTTGAGTTATCTTTTTTATGGCAGACTAGGATATGCATATTTTAAATATATGCATAAATTTATGAATTTATGTTTGTTACCATCGTTAAAATTTGATCATAATCATAAATGTGAAATTTGTGTTGAGGTGAAATTAACAGTGATATCTGTGATTTAAAATTTGTGCAAACTAAAGGTGAGAAAAAGTATTTCATTGCTTTTATTGATGATTGACAAAGTATTGTTATGTTATCTAATAAAAAACAAAGATGTGGCCTTAGATGTTTTCAAACGTTATAAAACACAAGTTTAAATTCAACTTAGTAAATGAATAAAAAATATTCAAAGTGAATGATGAGGAAAAATGGGCTACTATTTGAAGAATTTTGTTTGGAACATGGTATTATTAATCAAACGAAGGGCCCTTACTCACCTAAATCAAATGGTATTGCCGAACATAGAAATCGAACTCTTAAGAAGATGATGAATGCGAAATAGTTTAGAAACTATACTTTTAGAAAATGTCATTTTTAACAAAATACCTAAAAAGAAAATGGATGAAACTTCATATGAATTATGAAAATCATCATCAACCTTCTTATAAACTTTTAAAAGTGTGAAGGTGTTTGGTTAAGTTTGAAGTATCAAAGCCAAAGCAAGTTAAAATTGAACCTAAGACAATTGATTACTTATTTATTGAATATGCCAATAATAATAGAACATATCGATTTCTTATTTATAAGTCTAATATACAAGATGTATATGAGGCATTGTCATTGAATCGCGAAATGCTTCCTTTTTCGAAAATGTATTTCTACACAAAGACAAGTAAGATATTATGAAACTGCAAATGTACTCCTCTAGATGATAAAGAACAAAAGCGCAGTGAAAAGGCTAGAACATCTACTTCATATGGTCCTTTATTTCTAATCTATATGGTAGAAAATGATCTTAAGACATTTAGTGAAATAGTCTTTACTCCGGAAGAAATGCGTTGAAAAGAGACAATCAATAGTGAGATAGCATTTATAGTGTAAAATCATACTTGGGCGTTGGTTGATCTTCCCCCTAAAAATAGGCATTTAGGGTGTAAATGGATTTTCAAGAAGAAGTTGAAATCGAATGGATCCATTGATAAATGCAGGGCCATGTTGATTGCAAAAACTATAGATAAAAAGAAGGCCTTGACTTATTTGATACTTACTCATATGTGATTAGAACCACTTCGATAACGATGTTTATTGCAATTACTGCATTACTATATATATATATATATATGGAGCAATCGGAAGGATTCATTGCTCCTAAATAGGTTGAAGCAAGCTCCAAAACAATGGTATCAAAAGTTTGACACACTATGTTGTCAAAGGTTTTAAAATTAACAAGTGCGAGAAATGTGTATACATAAAATATACACCCAAAGCCTATTAATTATATATTTAAATGTGAATGACATGTTAATTATGGATAATAGTCATGATATCATCACAAACATAAAGAAAATATTGACAAAACATTTCAACATAAAGGATATAGGTGTCACAAATGTTATATTATGAATTATAAAGTATTCACAAGTTATAGGTAGTCTAATGTATATTATAAACTACACTTCGACTAGATATAGCATATTGTGTGAATAAACTAAGTAGATTCACAAGCAATCCAAGCAATGTCCATTGGAAGGCATTAAATAGGGCTCTTAGATTTCTAAGATTTACCTTAGACTTTGGAATCCAGTTGTATTAGAAGGATATTATGATGCGACTTGGATATCTGATACTAGGGATTCCAAATCTACTAATGGTTATGTTTTTACCATCGGTGGTGTTGCCGTACCATTGAAGTCCTCGAAACAAATTGTATAGTTCGATCATCGATGAAATCGGAGTTTTTAGCTTTAGACAAAGCTGGTGGAGAATCAGATTGGCTTCAAAACTTCTTGGAGGACATTCCATGTTGGTCGGTATACATTGTAACTGTCAATCTGTTATTGGAAAGGCTCAAAACAATATGTAAAATTGTAAGTCTAGACATATACGTCGTAGATACAATATCATTAAGCAATTGATCTCAAATAATATAATTTTCATTAATTATGTGAAATCAAAGGAAAACATCATGGACCCACTTACGAAAGGATTATCGAAAGATCAAGCATACTGCTTATCAAAGAGAATGTAATTAAAGCCTATTACGTAAGAATCTTTGTAATGGTATTCCAACCTTGTTGACTGGAAATTCCAAGATCTTAGTTCAATGGGGCAACTAAGATATGAAAATTACATGAAACACTTAGAAAATAATTTCTCCTTATTCCCATGATAATAAAAGTGTGGAGTTGGACCACTTCTATAAGAATTGTTTAGGCTGAAATTATCCTAAATATTTATGAAACCCAAGAGTGGTTGAGGGCCAAAATGAACCGAACCATGAGAACCGAAATGGTTTAGGAAAGATCTTGTGTGAGTACTAAGTTCATTAATTAGCTAAGTAAATCCTATAGAATTTCACCAAGACAGGTTCAAGGCTAGAAGCTACCTCTCCTAATGCATGTCTTTCCACTTGTCTCTCTACCCGTGTCTGTATTATCATTTGCATTTCTGATAATTCTCATTCATGTGGGGGATTGTTAGAATTTGTTTAATGAAAATTTGATTTTTTATCAACTTCGGCCAAGTATTCAGATAGGTTCTGATAGTCAAATCATGTATGAACTAACTTGTTCTACTCGTAGTATATTTGGAATCTCAAAACCAAATCCAAATGAATGGGGAAATGTCGTCCATAATTAGAAGAAAAAAAATAGCTGCTCAAACGACTGCCTAGCGCGCAGCGAGTGGTGGACTCACTACTTCGCATGCTCGAGCAGCGTTCTAGGCATTTAGTGAACAGCGGGAAAAGTCGTGTCTCTTCGTGAGACATGCTGAATTTTGGGACATGTTTCTCTAGCCACAACCCCTCATCTTTGATATATTGGACACCCTTGATGGTCTAAATTCATTCCATATTATTCACTTGGACTCTGCTGCATCAAAACACTTCAAAATTGTTGGTTGTCTTGTATCAAAATCATTCGAAGAGTTGGGAGAAATTTTTATTTCGAAGTTCACCAATTCCCTGAAGTTTGAAGTGCTACTGCAAGAAGAAACGTGTTGTATCTTAGGAGACGATTACCAAGACTCTATAAGCACTTGACAAGGAAAATTTGTCTTAAAGACAAAGTGTCAAACACAGGCCCCGATTTTGCATCATTCCTTGTTGTTCGTTTCTTCCTGTATCTTTATTTAAGTTCGTTACTTTAATTTGTTGCATTTCAATTGTTCAAATTATAATTTGCAAACACACACACTACCCCCGACAATATCATCCACGTACACAAGCATTACTTTATCATGTTATTTCTTCTAGGCCCAAATGCTTAATAAAGATGAACCAACTTTACCACATACAATACCAAGGTAGAGTATACTGTATATATTAATAAAGTTTCTCAAAAACCAAGCCCTGGTGCTTGTTTTGGAATATAATTCTACAAATGATTTTGTTTAGTTTGCAAACATAATTGGATAATCTTTAAGCCTTTGGAGCCTGGAGGTTATTCCTTGTATACCTAAAGACACCCGTGAAGAAATGAAATTTTCGTGTCAAAGTTATGTATTGTCCATCTCTATGGCAAGAAGCAATCCAATAGTTATTGCTTTTGGGACTTGACTAAAAGTTTCTTAATAGTTCAGTCCTTTAACTTAATCATATCGCAACTAATCATGCTTTAAAATCTATTTATTAGAACCTTCACTTTTAACTTTGTTTGAAAAAATAATTTGGACTTTACTACATTTGTGTTTCGACATCCAAGGTACTACACTCAATATTTGATTTTCTTTAGAGCGTTGATTTCATCTTTCATGGCATCATGTGTACTAAAACATCATATGAACTAGTGAGTCTAGGCATTGAGTGGTCCAGTCCAGGTATTTCAATATCGGGAACCATCCATTATAATTTGAGTATTTCATAAATTGAACCATTTAGGTCCACGTAATTATTGGTACCAAACTCAAACAAAAACCGTCAATTTTGGTTCCTATTCGGTTCTACCCACAACATTTTCTAAAAAAATAAATCGTTCGTTGACAATTTCAATTATTTTTTCAATATCTAGCAAAAATGGAAGAAATAAACATATCACCATATAAAATATATCACCAAATACATATTTAACGTATTCTTAATCAAGTTCAAATATGTCACCAAATAATATCAAATACCTAACATAATGACATCCAATTCCAGTTGTAGCTTTGTATGCGACACCTCAAGAAAGGTATGTGAACGCACGTCATGTAATGTTCGTTAAAAAATGACTATGAACGAAAGCGTTACTATTTAATTATTCAAATGAATGACTCTCATTGATTATGTACCTATTACTTGGACTTAGCACTAGCTAGGCCTTGCAAAGTTGTACTTGTTGGGAAGGGTTTATTGGTTTAAGTTTAATAAATTCTAAAAAAAGAAAAATTAATAAAAAAATAGAAATTTGATTTAATGTTCGAAAAGTTCGATTCTGATTAAAAATATCCATTCCTACATACTAACAATTGAGAGCTTAGCTGTTCATCTTCAAATTATAAAAATAAATTGTTTAGAATTAAGTACATAATCAGGAATAATGTTAAGAAAAGAAAGAAATGTTGAAAATCGCTCTTCGATCATTATGGTCAAAATATCTACCTTGAAATATTTTTCTTCAATCTTCAATTGTTTAAAATCCTAGCTTTGAACCCAATTTGTTGAATCTACAAAAGTTTGTAAAAATCTTACAAACTGGCATCAAAGTGTAGAGTGATGTTCTACGGCTTAAAAATTGAAGAAATCAACATACCTCGGGCAAATTTTATTTTATTTATTTTTTGCTAAACTCGAGTTTAGGAGAAGAGAAGAAGATCAAATTTTCAGACAATGATTTAACTTCCTTCTAGATAGGTAGGCAGCGCGTGGACAACATCATTGAGTTCAGACAAGGAGAAGATTCATCACCGAGGCGTGGTAGCTGAAGGCTGGCTGAAAGTGGATGATATGGCAGTGGACTACAACCAGATTTGTTCCTGATGTCAAAAACTCATTTTCGACCGCACATCCTTCCATAAAATAATATTACACATAATACATAAATTTTTCTTTATTTTTTAACCACACATTTAAAAAATAAATAAATTACTATTCCAAAACTCATTTTCATCCAAATTTTCATTAAAATGAAGCCCAGACGCTTTATTCAGGGCTTTCAAAGCACACAATAATTTATAAAGACTAAGAACTATCTTTTTTAGTTAAATAGTCTAAAGATACAAGTAAATGGAAAATACAATTTATAAACTAATAAAATGTCCTTGTATGAAAAAAGACATTATTGCCCTAATTTCCCAATCAATTCCCATTTAGCCCTAATTCATTTTTGGCTTCCCTATCACAAGCCAAAGTCCGACAAAGAACGAGATGGAAGGAAGAAAGCTAGCAATAGATTGAAGGATCCTGCTAATTCAGATGTTGAACATGCAGTCACAACTAATTCTGAAGAAAAAAGGAAAGTTGGAAACTAGGATTTCTTCCAAAACCATCTCCTGAGGGATGCAGATGAGAGATCCAATGATATGGGGTTGCATACTCCACAAGTTCACAAAAGTTATTTTATAGAGATGGCCCCTGCAGAGTAATGTGCATCCTTAAATATCAAATCAAATGGTGTGAAAAACCAAAGTGCAACTGATGCTTTCCTTTTGAATAAAAGGAATATGGGAAATTTGAAGCGAACGAGTTTAATTTTGAAGATGGAGAAAATGTCCATGGAGTAACTAAGAGGAGCACCATAAATGAAGATTTCTCAATTCCACAAAGAGTTGAACGGCAAGAGAATTACTCCCAAACTACACTATCTAATCTTGTTACCTGAAGGTATAAAAGTAAGCTTCTATGAGATTTCATAAACCTGAAGGTAGTGTTATGTTATGTAAAACGTGATGGGGGTAATAGTCTGAAATCTGGAATATATTTAGTTATTTACCAATGACAATAATTTTAGAGCTTTGTATCCGTAACTTAGCTGAAATAGTTCATGATAAGATGGGAAATGTTAAGTACTGATATCCATGCCTAATTTGTGGATCAAATAGGAAGTCATTTGTTCTAATGCTCCTAGCTGTAGAAGAGCTCTTGTTAGAATTCTAACAGGATGCTCAATAACATTTCTGTAGTATTTTTTTATTTTCAATTTGATGACATTGTGAAGAATCTTGAAAGTTAAAAAGTATTTATTTGCATCTTTGGAGTCTAAATATATTTTTATTAAGATCTACTGTTAGCATAGTGTTGTCTATCATTACATGATTTTTGTAACTTCTACTCCTTGAGTAGTAAAAATCTGATAGTTGTATATCATACTCCCAGAATTACAGCTAGTGTATTCTCCAAGAGGTGTGAGAGTTACTTTACTGCAACCAATCTTGCCAAAAATAAAATACGTTAATATGATGCGATATGCAGAAATATGTTAGTTTTCCCACATGTCCAAGGTTAGGTCCTTGGTTTTGCTAGTGGAATTAAAGGTCACATATTCGCATTATATCCAATCTCTAAATAAGACTTGCATCTTTTGTCTTGCTGCAGCTGCTAGTGTACTTGATCTTCAAATATCGTTATTGCTTCTTTGATAGCAGAATTTATTAATACGAAGATAAAGGGGATGATCGCCAAAAAAAAAATAAAAAAGATGAGCTGGAGAGACGAGCGTGCCTCGTAAGTGCGATAAATGTAAAAAAAAAAAAAAATTGATCATGTTCGCTATACTTGCACAGGCCAAGTAGCTAGTAGTGAAACTTAAGATTGGAATATTGTCGTGACTTGTAGCTTTATTATTTTGTACTTATTGGAAGGTAGGGAAGGCAAAAAAGCTCATCGGCTCGGGCTCGACTCGGAAAAAGCCCGAGCC